>UCOM01001192.1:0-47378 GCA_900474385.1 Ormyrus pomaceus
CCCTCGCTCCTCGAGCCGCGCGCCACCCTCATTAACCATCGCTGAACGAGCGCCGCGGAAAAATCGACGGCCCCGCGAGCGACGCGACTCGCGAATTTCGAATGCAGACGCGGGGGATTTTAATTGCGGCCTGGAAAGGAGAGGGAGAGAGGCTGGGATTGCCATTTTTCGGGGGGAGGGGGGGAAATACGATGACGAGGCGGAGATTCCTCGGGGGGGTTTTTTTGTCGCGGGGATATTATCGTTCGCCGAGAGTCGGAGGAGCGATTACGCGTCGTTCGCGAGGAGAGGAGGATTGATTTTGAAAACGGCGGTTGAGTCAATTATTTAATGATGATAATGAGGACAGTCCGATTTAAGAAGGAGGCACGCAATGGACATCCTTCAATTATTGTCGTCCGGGGCTGAGTGTTCGCATTAAAAATTCATACATTTTAATGAACGCTCTTGAGTCTTGACCTCAGTTGCATCCTTTTCTACTTATCCCGCATTAAAATCACGTACACACAGACTAACCCAATAATTTTCATGACTCATTACAAAATCCAGTCGCGCGGCGCATTCCTTCCTCTCCAACGTTTCCCTGAAATTTGCTCGTTTCCAACCTGCGATCGAACAAACTATACACAAATCCCTGAAAAACCGCGGGGTAAACCCCCGTACACACCGTTCCCTTCCATCGCCGTCGAACAAAACGCCAACCGCCGAGGCACGAAAAAGAAAAAAAAAACGAACACCGCCCCACCGTCGGGTGAAACTGCAGCCGCGGCGGCGGCGGCGGCGCACATGTCCCTCGGCGGGGCAGGTGGCTACGTGAATGCCGGCGCGTACGCCGCGCGTAGGAATTACGCTTGCCACCCGCGTGCACGGGCCGGAAAAAGAAAACAGACGCGCGAGCGCACCTGCGCGCACACTGCACCTCCATACGGGGGCGAGCCTCCTTTTTTCTCTCTCTCTCTCTCTCTCTCTCTCTCTCCGCCGAGAGCTCAATTAGCATCGAATGCTGCTACCGCTCTCTCTCTCTGCCGTCCGGAAGGTGTGTGCGCGCGCACTGGCTTTTTCCGGATGTAATGAGGATGTTTTAGCTCGGGGCGGAAGATTGGTCGGCGGAGATTGCGCGCTGCGCTTGGAATTTAATCAGAATTTTAACAGCCGAGCGAGAGGAGCTGCGAGGATTGTCAATAAATAATGTAGCGATATTTGCCGCGATTCGATTCAGAAAACAAGCAGAGTGTTTCAGAACCCGGTGTTCGCCGTCAATATTATCGCCCACTAAATCCATCTCGAGATTGGCTCCCGTCCCGCTCTCGGCCATTACGTAAAAATGTGTCAGAGCTGGCCATATCCACCCCGGCGTAAAACTTTACATAACAAACGCTCGCTCCTCGAATTTTATACCCCGCGGGGCGCGCGCACGAGTCTGGCATGTATAATTCACGAGTTCCCCCGCTCGAATTGGGAAGCTCTCCTTCTCCTCCTAAAAGCCCAACGACAGAGCAAAAAAATAAAGCAGAGCGCGCCACTTCCCGACACGATCTTGGTATACTTACGCATCGAACTCGCGCCGCGGAGAGGTGCAACGACTCTCGCGGCTCGCCGCGAAGAATCCTCCCAAGAGCGCGGCGCGCGCGTCCTCTTTTTGCGGCGGCCTTTTAAAAAGGAAATAAGATTTTCCGGCGTCGCTGGTAATTCCCCCCGCGCGGCCTTTTAATTGCGCCGCGGAAGAAAGAAGCCAGCGGTCGATACCGTAAGGATTCGGAATCGGAGTGTGTACGGAGAAACAACGGGCACTGTTACGATAATATAAACATCGGGGTTTATTGCGCCGTGCTCTCTCCGAGCCGCGCGGATGAAAATCTCGATATTCCAGCCGGATGGAACTGTTATTCCGCTCGGTTTATACTTCTCTTCGAACTCTCCTTCTTTTTTTTTTTTTTTTTTTGCTGCTCTTGCGGCTCTCGCTATTTTTATCGCGCGAAACTTTTTAAAAGCCCCGCTGATGCGTGAATAAACAAGGATCGGGTTATAGAGGCGGCTTTTCTATTGCCGCTCCGTTTTTACTTTGTTTTTTGTCGCTGTTACCCGACGACGAGAGGTATTATTGAGTGCCGAGATAAAAACGCCAGATTGCGTTGTTTCGGAGCGTTTTAGCGGAGGTTATTTTAAAGATCGGCTTATTACTTTCTTGCGAAGCGATCATGTTAATACTTGCAATTAAGTTTTTTAATAAAACCCGAGAGAAAAATCGCTCTTCTTATCCGTTTCCAATATACCCGTTTTCCAAATATTTATCCTGAAACGAATAGTTTCTCCATTATTCCACCGAGTTGAAAAGAGTCACGTCCCCATTATTTATAAAACACACCGGCAGCTCGAGCGAGAACTCGAGGTCAGTTCGACGGAAAATTGAAAAATCTCCTCCAACAGTCACTTCCACTCCCCAAAACCAAAGTCAGCTCCTCTCGTGAAAACAAAAAAATCACATCGCTCAATAAATCCCCGCTTCCACGCGCAAACACAGCCGTCCGTCTTTCTCGACCAACCCGGAAAGACCGAGTAAACAATATATCTCTCTCTCTCTTTGCAGACGTCCCGGGATGAGCGAACGGCGGCGAGCAGCACCTCGCCCAACAACTCCCAGGCGAGCGGCACCCCGACGCCGGTCCCGTCGCCGGTCGGCGAGCCGCCGTCCGGTCGGGCCCTCATGGAGGCCGCCCTCCAGGAGTCCGTCTCCAAGTGCGAGCCGCCGCCGATGGTCGTCGTACCCGCCGGCTACTGGCTGGACGGTCTGGACCACAAGCACAACCTCGACGCGAGCGGCAGGGCGCTGCTGCCCGCCCAGCCCGCCTGGCAGCCCAGGATCGACCAGGACGACACGGCCAAGTGCTACAGGAGATTCTTCGTCGGCAGGGTGAGTAGGGAGAGAGTGAGGAGGGTTTTTGGGGGAAAAGTAGGATGATTTGTAAGTTTACTGGATATGGGAAGGCGAAGAAATTCTTTTCTTTCCGGGAGTTGAAACTGGTGAAATACGAGGAAACTATATGTATACTCGTTATCGATGCATACGTGACGTTCTTTCAAATAAAAGAGACTTTTCAATGCCGAATGAGGATGTAATTGTAAGCGATACGCGATAAAGCGCGTCAGACTTAACAGTATCAGAAGCCTCCATCAGATACACTTGCCGATATAAAGTGTCATCCGTTTTGTGGGTTACGAGAAAAAGCATTTCCCGCAACAGAAGAAGAATTCAAAGCAATTAATTGCAGCGCGCCTTTCGCGTTCTTCTCGCAATTAGCCGGCATGACTGTATATAAACTAATGCCGCGACACCGAAATTAGCGTCATCGAAACAATAAACAGCACGTATAATTGACGCTAAAAGATATATAAGCGATAGAAAGTTTCAGCCTGTTTACGACACGCCGGTCTCTTCGGTCGTCGGGAGACGGAGCTCTAATTGCTTCCACGATCTTTCAGCAACGGAACGGGGCGTATCCGAAACAAATGGAAGAACTTTTCGTAACCGTATAATGACGGACGACTATCCGATATAGCGCGTTTCGCGATCTCGTAATTGGAAGTATTGTTGTAATGAATAACCTCGGGTGTCTCCGTCTTTTGTACTCTCGAACGGCGATTTTCGTAACTCGCGATATCGCAAGCTGGGCAATGTTCTTTTCGAGTGGGTCGGGGCTAAGTGCTTCGCGTGGATTCAGGAATCTTAATTTAACGAACGATAAATTAAGGCGCGCCTTAAAAAAAAAGGTGTTTTATTAGTTTATTATCAAGTCCTGAAAAAAAAAACAATAAAAATGGTTTATGCGTTTTATAAGTAATTGTCTGCATAATGCTGTAACGCAATGTGTATACTTAAACTGCAAAATAACATAAACACCCAGTCTAGTTAACAATGTTATACCTCTCGAGGCGGAGCCCGCTTAGCAGCTTTATTACAAACGAAGCCCAACAATTTTTCCGCTCTGTTAATTTGCATAACGGCCCCCCGACGTTTACAGGAGCGTTAACACCAATTTTTTTTTCTTTCCTTTTCGTTCGCCCGTCATCCTTTCGCAGCTCGGATATCGGTTCCCTTATCCGCGGAATGTCGCGGACTTAGTCAGCCGATTGCCGCCGCGTTTTTACGTGGGATTTCTCGCATATTTTTTTTTTTTTACGGACAATATTCCTCGCCCGTCCTTAGCGCGTTTCTGCATTCTAATCTTCCGGCGTAAAAGACGCAATTACTCGCTCGGCTTTTGTTTCGCCTCTCTCGCGTTATTGTGCGACAGATAAGAATGAATTCCCTCGTCGGCCGGTAAGTATGCCCGTTTATTAAGAGCGTTGCGTAATGCCGCGGAGACTCGGCGAGCGGATATCTTATTCTTTTTTTTCTCTTCTTACCGAGAGCTCGTGCACTACTTTATTAATACCGGCCCCGCGGCCTTGTTATTGTTTTATTGAGGCGTCGATCGTCGAAAAATTTGCATAGTCGTAATCTTTGAATATCTAAATACCGGACAAAAAGTTTTTCGAGCTATTATACATTTTTACGGAAACGCGGAATTTTTGTAGATTACTTCATTGTACTATTCTAATTTTAGTTTCTTGGAATACCACGCGGAACAACGAAATGAGCGCTCTGCTTATAATAAACTCGGCTTAAATATTTCGGCCATTGCACGCTTTACTCGCGGAAGCCGCCAATTTTTCAAACCTCGGCGCAGCTGCGAAAAAATAAACGAGCAACGCGAAAAAAAAATACGTCCCGCTCGAAAATGTCCACCCTCCGCGCTCTTTAATAATACCACGCCTCTCCCGCTAATGGCAAAATTATCCCAGGTAGCGAGAGAGAAATTAGCCACCAATCAGGGCGACAAATCGCCGCGGAGTCGGCGTCTCCGTCTCCCCCGGAAAGAACTGCAGCCGAAAGAAGCTGCCTCTCGCTCTCGCTAATTAGCCGAAGGCGCAGCGAGCCGAAGAAAGCACGCTCGCGCAGAAGCCAATTAGTCGGTCCGCGTATCCGATATCTATCTCAGGTGAAGAAAAAGGGGAAGAACGAGACTGCACTTCCCGCGCGGCGCGCAGCGCTAACGACTTCCGCGTGCGTCCGCGTCCGTCCTGCCCGCGGAGGCGCCGCGACGCCCCGCCGAGGGTGCAGGAATCGACGCAAGCGGCCTTTTAATCGAAGCCCGCGAGAGCTTTCGCGGAAACAAACGCCATATCGAGCCTCCTCCGCAACCCCGCGGATATAAGCGCGAGGAAAGGTACAACAGCCGAAAGTCGTCGCGGCGGCGGTGGCGGCGGCGGGGGAAAATTAAAATCCGGAGGGGGAGAGAGAGAGAGGCAGGAAAAGAGTACTTTGGGCGTGGGAGTGGGAACGTTCTCACACTACGAATTCACAATGTTCGTAAGAAGGTACTCGACGGGGCTCTCCTTTGCTCTTTTCTGCCTCCGCTCCGCGCCGCTGCTGCCACGAGCTTTTCTGAATTTCACGCCGAGAGAGGTTTTTTTAGCTCGTTGGCTCGCTCGCGGCTCGACGTCTAATTTCTGGCGTGATATATACTTCGTTCCGCGCTATTTTCGGGGAGAGAGAGCTTCTCGCGGAGTTAGGAATTTCGGCTGGCGGTAATTTTTTTTCCGTTAAATGTTGATTAAACGGTATGCCTTTTGTATATTAAAACCGCGCCGCGGCTTTTCTTCGAAATTTGAGTTTACGATTTAGAATGGAATAATTCGATTGAAGTTTAATCAAACCAAATACTATACATAGTTTCCGCGGTTAAGCAAGCCGCCCCGACCTAAAGTGCATTCAATTAAATCGCAACAAAGCCTTCGCTCTCTCGGAATAATGTAGAAAACTTAATTATTCAAGGATCGTAACCAACTGCAGGCCGCGCTTCTTTCAAAGCCCGGCATTTCTTTTCATCAATAACAAAGCATTTTCATTTTCCGCGAAACTGCAGAGAGAGAGAGAGAGCGAGCGACTTTCTCGGCGCGCACTTCCTCCCTCCTCACCTGCTTTTCCTCTCCGCGAAGCCAAAGAATCGCTCGAGGCAGCTGCCGCGGGGTCGCGCCTCGGCTCTCTCGTCTCGAATTTTTCCAATTCCTCGCTTCTGTTTGCCCCCTCCGCGCCAAAGGAGGGCTTGTTTACTCGGAGCGGAGGCGAAATTTAATATACCCCGCGCGCCGCGCCGCCTCTCGTTACGGATGCATTAGAGCATCGGCTTTCGCAGCGCGCGCGACCGACTTATCTCTCGGCGGCGGCGGGGGGGCAGGTATACACCTACTTTCGGGAGATTATAATTTAGATAGGGCGAGTCGTTGGATTTTACGAGAAGACGCGAACTTACCATACAAAGTGCTCTGCGGCGCACGAAAAAAGCCCCGCGACCTCTTATCTCTCTATCGGGCTGCTCTTCCGTCCGAGGTGGGAGAGAGAGAGAGAGAGAGAATTTTCGCCGTGTTGCTTGCGATCGATCGGCGAAAGGAAAACGCGCGCGGAAACTTGATTTATCGGCCCGGCGTTCGCGCGCGCCGCTCATCGATTTTTTTTCCGCGTCCGAGTAATTTTCGAGCGAGTCCGTAATAAACGCTCGATAAGTGAAACCAATAAAGGCGGATTGATATGCCTCTCGCTGAA
The DNA here is from genome assembly GCA_900474385.1 of Ormyrus pomaceus. NCBI lineage: Eukaryota > Metazoa > Arthropoda > Insecta > Hymenoptera > Ormyridae > Ormyrus > Ormyrus pomaceus. The sequence goes on from UCOM01001192.1 coordinate 6,644, forward strand.
TGGTTTATTATGTAACGGCCGTTAAATTCGGAGTTTGATGCTTTGAAAACGGTGAAAACGAGGTTTGCCACGGATTCGATCGCCAACTTTCTAACGATCGCTCCTATTGGATTCCCGTTAAAAATTATTACTACGTTTCCGCGAAGCAATTACCGTGTAAACGAAATTCGTAAAGCGAACGCGCCGTATTTAAATCAATACCACAAGCGAAAAGGACAGCACGAAAAAAAAAAGAAAAAAAAACGCATCCCCGTCGAAAGAACAGTCCTTAACTCCGTGCAGCCATTCGATACACGACACAGAACTCGACTCCGCAGAGCCCACCTATACCCTAACATCGATCGGTTTCCAGCGAATCCTGACAATGAGCCTATGACTCACCGTCGACCGAGCGGCACAAAGCTTATACTTCGCCGGCAGGTAAAAGCCGGCTGGAATTCGCGCTCCCTTTTTTTTTTTTTTTCTTTTAACGATGCGCGAGTTGCGTAAGCGCTTACTCTTAATTATGCCACCTACGCCGTCACCGCTGACGAAACGCCGAGAGAGAGAGAGGGACTGTCGCGTGCGCCCGAGGTTTTTCGCGCGCGCGGCTTCGTAATTATTTTTCTCGACTGACGACTCGCGCAGCCGGCTGTTAGACGAGGGCGCGGAGCGGATTGTTTTCCAGGGCGCGATTAGATTTGCTTTGCTTTGCAAATGAGGAGAGAGAGGATTTTCGAGCTTTTAATTATCGGGATTGAGCTTCGGAGTTTACTTCGTATTACGCAGTGCTTAACTCGATTTAAAAAAAGGAACAAATTTACGTCGAACAATTGATAGTTATAATTCGATGGAAAATAAATTCAATAGAAATCTTAACCGTACAACCCGAAGCTAGTTGGATTTCGCTCAACTTCTCGGCGTACCTTTCAGAAACAATTACCATCGACTTTCCTCAAACAAAAGTTCATTTAGCAAATTGGAGCAAATGGATTTTCAGCGCGCGCGCGCGCGCTTCGCGAAGCTCGTAAAATTTCCCGCTCGCGGCAAACAGCAAACTTATATATATACATACCCGCACCGTGTAATTGTAACTCTCCGCTAAAATAGAGCGCGCGGGGAAGAGCGCGCCGAGGAATCCGCGAGTGAGAGAGCAAACGAGAACTAGACCGGCATCCGGCCTCCAATTCGCGAAGAAGCTTTCAGAGCGCGGTGTTGATTTTCGACTCCTAATTAAGCCCGGCGAACCAATCAGCCCGCACTCTCTCCTCTTTCGCTCGAACTTTTTAACTGAAAAAACTCTCCGCTGCACACCTATTTTCTATTAGCGGGGAACAAAGCCGCGCCCGGATTGATGCGTTCGTTAAAGCCCCCGTCCGAGGAGGTCTTGTACGAGGGTCGCGAACGAGATGTAAAAAGAGACTCTCTCGTACATTTTCGAGATTCGCCGTAAAGCGGGAGAGAGACGGTAAAGGGCCCGAGGGCAGGTAATGGCACTTGTTCCACGACGCGGCGAGAAATCGGGGCTGAGAGAGCGAGGCGTATATAAATCTCGAGGCAACCGGGGAGAGAGAGCCGCGTATAGGCTTTAAAATCTCTTAATTACTTTTGACTCGAGATTTCTCGAGGGGCTGTGCCGCGCGTATACTTTTCTGCGAGGCGCGCGCGCGGCATTTGATATTTTGCACTCCTTGTATTAACGCTCGGAAACTGGTTTTAAAAACCCAAAGTAATTCGACAGAAAAATTTTAGAATCCCCCCTCGGACAAAGAGCCGCGTCGTCCTTTGAAAGCTGACAGCGTCAGTAAAAATGTAGGATCATTAAAAAAAAAAAGGAAAAAAAAGCAGCCCCCTCTCCCTTCCGTAAAAAAGCTCTCGCCAAAAGTCAGTCGGCTTCCGCTGCAGCTCGTCGACGGCACACATAATCGCTTGAATTTTTTAAAGCTCGCCTCGCTCGCTCTCGGAGAACGTCGTCCTCTCTCTCGCGCCATTGTGCGCGCAAAAACAATGCCCGCGCGCGCCGTTATCGGCCGCAAGTCTTCTCTCTCTCCTTTCTATTATTCCCTCCTGCGCTCTCGCGCGACTGTCGCCGCGGATATGATGCCTTTTGATCCGCGGCTGTGCGGCGGCGTGGGTCGGCGAAGTATATACGACGTGTAACGCCTGCCGGTTATTGTCGCTTTCTGACGCTTCGGCTCGAGCGTATTCCCCTGGAAGGGAATGGCGTTATTAAAGTTTGTTTAATAACAAGAAGCTAGAGGAGTCGAATTCGCGAAGTGTATCCTCCAGGATTACGTTACAAGGAAACCTCTCTCTCTCTCCCTCTCTCCTTTACACTCCTCGAGGAATTTAAATTTAAATTATTTCACGCGTTCCTCGTCGCCTTGTAAAGCAGCCAGCTCGGGGAATCCCCTCCGAGATCGAGCGCGCGCGCAAGATGAAATTCGAGAGAGGGTACTTTACGATCTCCGGAGAGAAAGAGCCAAAGGACCAAAAAAAAAAAAAAGAAGCGTCGATCGACGTCGCGTCCAATCTCGGAAAGTTCTCGGACGAACCCTCGGCGAGAGGAGGCGGTATGCAAACGAGCTCGGGGCAGTAAAACGCGCTTATGAATCCATTGACGGGCTTGTTTACCTCGACGACGATGAGCGTTCGCCGTAAAAGTTAATTGGGTTTAAAGGGACGTACTCGGGGGCCGATTGTTCGACGCGCGAGCGGATCGAGTCGTCGAGCGAGGAATCTGCCGTCGGTGTTTTCAGCCTCGGCGATTGGACTGCTGCTGCGCGCGTTTTCGCGGAAAAGTTTATCCGCGCGAGGGGAGCTGATGCGATTTCTGGTGGAATTTTTGAGCTACCGTAAAATTGGCTGAATAAAAGCAGAGAAGAATCTGCAAACTTTCTATACTTGCGAAAAAACAATGTCACGTGCTGCATACGTAAAATTTAGAAAGTAAAACGCAATCCAGTTCGGAAAGAAGTGTTTCTTTTTTCTGCAGCAACATTCGAAAGCGAAAATCGCCTACTTTTCCCAATCTCCGCAAAAAGAAGCCCCCGATCCCGTTATCAGCCCTCGTGCTGGACCCTCGGCAGCGAGCCAAAGCAATAACCGCACACTCCATTATCTATTGCAGGAACACTTGAACCTGGTGGGCAGAGACTCGGAGAACGGTCCGGTGCTGGTGTCGATAAAGGCGGAGACGGTCGCCGGTCAGGAGCACTGGCGGGTCCTGCTGCGGCTACGAGCCAACTCGATGCACGAGCTCGTGCCGGCGGCCGCCCTCGGACCCAACCCCTCGCCCCTCAAAATGGTCAAGGTAAGCTGTCGCACGTATCTTCGATAATCCTCGATTTATATATCGAGAGCAACGAGAGCCGACCTGGCATTAACGCGAGCGAGCGCGAGGAGTACAACGGCGTGGAAATCGAATATCGCCGGGAGGTCGAGCGTGCCCCGGCATGCGTACTTCCTCCCGAGCGGAAGTGCAGAGCGCGGCTCTCGGATAAGGATCGAGCGGCGCGTCCTTCGCGTGCGCGAGCGAACACCGCCGGGATCAATCCGAAGCGGCCCGCGGTGTGCGAGGAATGCGCTTGTTGCGCCGAGGCTCTAGTTCTCTCTCGCAAAATAATCGGAAAATCGTTATTGATTCCCGCTGCTTCCGGCGCGCGCGCGCGCGCGCGGTTAATTGTATTTGATCGATAATAATATCGTGCGGAGAGGTTTTAATCCTCGAGTCTCGTCGGGCGCCGCGGAAGATTGGAAAATCGAAAAATCAAACGAAACGCCGTTCGTTAGCCGGAGGCAAATATACGCGGGGCCCTCCGACCGCCTCGAGTATCGAGCAAATAATTTCGTGTCCTCTCTCTCCTTTCGTCGGCGATTTTCATTTCGGCGTCTCTTTGTCCGACCGAACAGAAGTAATCTCTTTAGCCGAGCGGATATATATGCGCGCACCGCGTTCAGGGCTGTGGATCCTGCTTTCAAGCACTATCCTCCCCCGGCACTCTATCCAATTAACTTCGGCGCGCCGCGCAAAAATCTTATTGTCGACGGCGACGACGACCGACATCTTAATTGCTCGCGCGGGGCGCAGTTCGTGCTCGTCGCGGCTATCTGACTATTACTTCCTGTTATAAAGAAGCGATTGTTCGGCCTTTTATCGGCTGGCGCGGTGAAAGGGGGAAATAAAATTGTTTCATTACAAACGCGCCTCCGTCGATGCGAGGAGGAGAAAAGAAGAGGTGCGACGGCGATCTCGACAAAAAAAAGGTGCGCGCAGCGTATATTATAATATCGTGTTTTCGAAAGATAAACCGCCGGACGCCGATCGAGATTATAAATATTTAACGAGCCGAAAGATAAATACGGCCCCCGTAAGCAAAAAAGGAAAAAACTCAACACCGAGTTTATACATACGCTCGCCGCGCGCACTACACCTGACTCGCGAACTTTTCTGCGAGTGTCAGCTGAAGATAAAAGCCGGGTTAAGTAACCCAGCCGACGCGTGCACCCCGTGCACTTTACAACGGATCATCGAGCCTGTCGCTCTCCGCGCCTGTTTGCGTATCAACATCGCGAAAATAAAAAAAATAAAAAAAGAGATTTACGAGGGTGTCCGTTCGACTGGATATATCGAGAGGGCTCGCTTATTATTTGTTCCGACAGATTTTTTACGGCTTTCCCGACCGGCGCGCGTACAAAACTGCCAGCGAAAATCGGACTTAATCGCGCAAAAACTCGGGAGAGAGAGCCGTAAATTCCAGCGGCACGTCGAGTCGAGAGCGTTTCTTCAAACTTTTCCGCCGAGTGCAGTAGCGATTGCGACAGGCGGCAGCTCGCTAATGACGGCTCGCGCGGCAAAGGAAAAACACTCGCTGCTCTCGCATTTTCCTCCTCGACCTTCGACCGTCGTCTCGTGACGGAAATTAGGATGCCCCCGCGAACGAGGATCCGACGTGCACACGATCCTCGCGTCTTCGTTTGTCGAGCCGGGAAAAAAAAAGCGAAGCGGCGCGCGGCCTGCCTGAATAATTCATGGGCCCCGCGTGCTCGGGAATTTCGTTAGCTGGTCGCGCGCGCAGCTGCCCTGCTCGAAAAATCGTTAGGCGGCCCTCTCTCCCTCACTCTCACTCTAGTGTGCTCGAGTTTCTCTCTGCAAATTGCCGCGATTATTGCGGACTCTTTTTTTTTATCCGGCTCTCTCGGGTGAAAATCCCGCGTGTTTTCGGGGGGCACGTCGCGCGTCGATTGCTTTATTGGAGGCGCGGCTGCGGGATGGATTTTCGACGCTGGAGGATTTAACGACTCGGATAAAAATAGCGCTTCGAAAGCAGAGAGAAGGAAAAACGCGCGCGCGGCACCGAGCACATCGGCGGGAATATTATTGCGCGTGAATCATCGCCGAGAGAGGCTCTCGAAATAACAGGTGACGCAAAGCGAATCGGTGCGTGGCAGCCTCTTATCCGCTAAACGGTAAACGCGGTACAGAGATTATGTATGTATAATGGTAACAACGTTTGCTTCCAGGCGGTGAACAACGGGTTGAGCGTGAACGGCCTGATGCCGGTGGTGTGCTCCGGCGCGGGCGCGATGATCGCCCGGTACGACGAGCACGCCCTCGTCTCCCGGTTCAAGTTCGGCGTGCTGCACCAGCGAGCCAGGCAGGTCACCGAGGAGCAGCTATTCGCCAACCGACAGATCACCCCGGCCTTCCAGGAGTTCCTCGATCTGCTCGGACAGAGGATCGATTTGAAAGACCACAAGGGGTAAGATTATTTGATTTGTAATAATTGAGTCGCTTGCGAGTTGCCACCAAAGTTCAGGCAATGTAATACGCGAGCGGAATGCCTAATTCCAACTTGAAATGACCCAACAGGTACAGAGGCGGCTTGGACACGCGTCACGGTCAGACGGGCGACTCGGCAGTGTACGAGGTGTTCCGCGGCCGTGAGGTCCTCTTCCACGTGGCGTCGATGCTGCCCTACAGTCCAGGCGACTCCCAGCAGCTGCAGCGCAAGCGGCACATCGGCAACGACATCGTCGCCATCATCTTCCAGGAGGAGCCGACGCCCTTCAGCCCCGACATGATAGCCAGTCACTTTCTGCACGCGTTCATCGTCGTACAGGTCATCGATCCCTGCACGCCCAACACGAGGTACATACACTCGAGTATTCCGCATCGGCAATTCGAACTTCAAAGCGGAGCCCGCTCTTCGCCTCCCTTTGGACCGAGCCGGAATTTCCCTCCTTTCTCTCTAATCTGAAAGTAGCCTCTTATCGTAATTTTATTCAATTTATGGAAAAGTTATATAGGGAACTCTCGTCTCGTGAGTTTATCCGAGCCGGAAAATGATTAATCGCTGCATTATTTAGCGGGCAGCAGCACTGACAAATCGGCGCGCATCTTAGTTGGCCGCCCCCGCGGCGCTTTATCGACTCGCCGGGCGATTTATATACCTGTCGCTCGGGCGCAACTTTTTCTCATATTTTTCCCTCCGCGAAAGTCCCGACCGCAAGTTTCCGTTTAGCGAGATGAGAGAGCGGAGAAATCGAATTGCTCATCCTCCCGTCCGCGTATATTGCTTCTTCTTTCTTTTTTTTTTCAACGAAAATCTCTCGATCGTGAAATAAGCGCTAAAGGTGGCCTTTCCCTCGCAATTTTCCAGGTACAAAGTGAGCATCACGGCCAGAGATGACGTGCCGTGGTTCGGCCCGACTCTACCGACGCCCGCCGTCTTCATGCGAGGAGTCGAGTTCAAAGAGTTTCTCCTCACGAAACTCGTCAACGCCGAGAACGCAGCCTACAAAGCCGACAAATTTTCGAAACTCGAGGTTTGTACCCGCTAATTCAATTTGTAAATCGTTTGTTCGTATGCATTAGTCGAAAGCAAAAGAAATAACAAATCAATTCCTCTTCCAGCTACGAACGAGGGCAGCCCTACTGGAATCCCTGACGGAAGAATTGCAGACAAAGACGAGCGAGTTCTTGGGCGCGGGAGCGGGCAATCCGTTCTTGGGCAATTGCCCAGTGAGCCCGACGTCGAGCGACGTGTCTGGCTCGGGGGGCAGCGGTTCACGCTTCATCGACACGGTGCGCAAGGCACTGATATCGCGAGTGAGAAACGCCTCGACCGAGAGCGTGCCCCAGCAACTTTCGAAGAAAGCCCAATCGCTGGAGCCCAGCCCGCCCAGCAACCGACAGTCCACCAGCAAACTAGCCGGCGGCAAAAGATCCGTCGAGCCGTCCAGTCCTCTTGGATCGCCCGATTTGACATTGAGGAGGTAGGCTTCGCTCTTTGTTTCGCATAAGTGAGCAGGAAAAAACGCGAGCATTGGAATCGCATTGTTGTGAATTTAAAAAAAAAAGCGCAATAAAGAACTCGTGTGTCGAGAAATAATGTTTTATTGGTACGCTTACCGGTGTCCGCGTTACGTAAGTCGCTCGTTATGTCATTGATAAGCTTATAATAATGTTTTAGAATTCATTAAGTTTGTTGTGTCAGTTTATTTATAGTTGATTCTTGAAAAGCTTGATTAATGGTGCAATATATTGAAAAAAAAATACTTCGTCGAGCTTGGACACATAAATTTTGCGGCGCTTTTAAAATTCGTAGAACGCAAAAAAAAATAAGATAACGTTTATTGTTAATTTATTGAAATTATATACTAATATTCAAAATTCTTTACAGGGATTCAGATCGTGGTAGTCCCAGTCTAGGTAGCCAAGATAGCAGTCTTTCCAACACAGACAACCAAGACAGTAGCAGCCTAACAACCGTCCAGCAGGACGACGATAAGCGCGAAACGAGCTCTTTGAATGGCTTGGCGAGTGAAAGCCCGAATGTCACAGTTGTGGAGAAGTGTAGCAGTAGCAGCAATGTAATCCTTGTAGGCTCGTCCACGTCCTCGGCTTCGAGCTTTCAGAGGCTGACACACGAGAACCTTCGCAAACGCGAGGAACGTGTGGCCGCGGCTGTGGTAGCTCTGCAACTCGAAAAAACTGATGCGCAGCAACGCGTAGTATCCGAGAGCGACGACAGCTCGCTGAATAGCGAGCTCGAGCTCGATCAGGCTGTGTATCCAGACAGCGATACTGGATTGGAAAGCATGAGCTCCGCCGAGACGCACGAGGCGAGATGCGCCTTGAAGGAGGGTGGCGCGGTAGGCGCAGCCACTGAGACGGAGACCCTCAGGCAGGAGGTGACGAGGCTCAAGTGCGACAAGCTGGACTTGTTGAGGCAGAATGTGGTAAGTATCTTTAGCCTGTTCAGGACCCTTCTCGGATTCTGTGTTTTCTCAATTTTTTTGAGTATAACAAAAATTATTTTTGTTAATTAAAATAACAATATTTCCTCAAATTTCAGACGTGCCAACGAGATATTAAGCGCTTAAGGGAAAAGGAGCTGCAGTTACAGTCTGACCTGACGGCTGCGTCAAAAGAAATCCTCCGATTGCGAGCGATGCTCAAAGAATGCTCATCAAGCATCACCCTTGATAACAACAATCAGCAAGCGTCGACGGTCTGAAGAGAGAAATCAATGGTTCTTCAAAAATTAGACAAAAAAGGCATTGAATAGATTCCGTTCAGTGCGGAAACTGGTAGGAAAGCCAAAAGCCAAAGGAGGCACGACGCGCTTGGAGAGAAAAAAAAGGAGAAATGAATTCTTCTGTCGTGTCTTCGTAATTTTCGTCTTCGTCGTCGTCGCTGTTACCTCTTTTTGGAAGGAGAAAGAGGTCTACTTCTCTCGTAGTTGATTAAAAAAAATATATATATATCTACATATATATATATATGATCGGTACAAATTCTCGATGAGTCCGAAGCGCGATATGTATAGGAATTAGATGCGAAGTAAAGAAAGCGAATCTTTGCTTACTGAATTGTCGTTTTCTTAAGGAAAGGAAATTATTTCTGGACACGCATCGATGGAAAAAGATAAGAAAACAAGCAAACCTGACTGTGAGAGTACTTGTGCAAGTTGTATTTGGAAAGTATTTAAGATACTAATTTATTTGTAGCCGCTAAGAAACAAATTCCTCTTCGTAGTCAATGTATAGAGAAAAAGAGAAAGAGAGTAACAAATGTAATAATTATACCTTCGTGAGCGCATTATCTCGTTTACCGATGAGTGTTTAGATGATGAGACAGCAAAACAAAATTTTAGATTAGACCTTGAACGTTACTTCACACAATAAGTAGCGAGCAAAAGCACATCTCTATCGATATTATTATTATTAATATCATTATTATTATTTTATAAGTATTAGTTGAATCGTGTTACCTAACTTTCATTATTAACCGGTTTTTGTCACTGTTGCACGCCTCTTCGAATTTCGCAGGCTTCTTACATATACATTTACAATTGTTTTTTTTCGCAAAAGAAGTAATTAATCGATGTATATGTAAAGTGTAATTTAGCATTCGGCGAAAGTATTATCGCTGATTGGCTTTACCAAATTCATTAGCAACTAAGTATTCGCCAAGACCTTTTTTGTAAGTTCTGTCTTTCACGGGAACTGTTCCGAATTGGTCAGTAATTATGTACAGATATATATTTGTTTTTTAAAACTATTTAAGAGTTTTTAATTTATTTTGTGCAAAAACGAATGGTCGGGAATTTGATGTTTAATAAATTATAATTATTTGTTTTAATTATAATGAGGAACGGTTTCTCCAGAAAACAAAAAATTTAGAGTACAATTGTTCTGTTCTTTCCTGCAGGCCACTTTTTGTCATTTGCATTATTTTATTCTGTCACAGTTCTCTTCTATCCTTTTGTCAATTATTAATCGTTTTAACGCTACTATCATTTACTAGTATTTTTATAAATAAAATACGTTTGTGTACATACATAAAGCACCAAACTGAATCTAGCATCGATCGCTAACTCACGCATAACAAATACCAAAGTTTATCTCGTTAAGATATCGCTCTTTACTTTCCTACATTCCCGTTTCTGCTAACTGCACAACACTTTATTCGGCGCACAAGCGGCAGCGCACAGTAATCCCGACGAAGGTTAAAAAAATTGAATTGCAGTAAATTATTAATCGGATGCGTGAAACAAAAGCACAAGCTGTTCTTTTATAATTTTTGTTCAAAGAAAGTTCATAAAACAAAAGAGAAAAACAATAAAAAAACACCATTTTCTATCCGCCACTGCCTATGCATTGTAACATTTGCGAGGACGTTGACGCTATATATATTTTGTACGAATTTACAGATATATTTGACATTTGTTAACACAAGCGCTTGATTTCGCTGAATTTAAATTCTGTTTTTCGTTAAAAAATTTCAAAAAACACCTATGTAAAATTAAAAAAAAAAATAATGTAAAAAAGGATTATTTTGCAAAATAGGACAAATGTAGAAATGTAAAAGAAAATTTTTTTTCTCGTTACGATAATGTCGAAACCGCCAATGGTCAACAAGACTCGAAACAGTAAAAGCCCCGTTATTTTTACTATGAACATGTACATATGATGCAAAGAGAGAGAGAGAGAGAGAAAGAAAAATTCGTGCGCTTCGCTGTAACGTCTTGTGCCACCAGTCGCAGCGGTCTCTTCGTCTAAAAAAAATCTATGTATAGTAAACTAAGTTTACCACTTCTAGTGTGATTTCTACGTTGGCCTTGAAAAATCAAAGAAAAAGAAAATATGATCTATATAAAAAAGAGAGATGAAGGGGAAGATAAAGAGAAAGAAATATGCGTTATTATATTGGGAAAGAGACAGATTAATATGACTATATATACACATATAGTATATATAAATATATATTTTATATTTAAATATTATAGAACCATGCAAAATCTATAGTGACCGATCTGTGAACTCCGACATTCTCTAACGCTGATATGGAAAATAGGATGTTCTCAAGTCTGGTATAAGTGTTTGTATTTTTGTTCTTCGTTCATTGCACCACTCCTCTACGACGAGAAAAACAGTAATAATGTTCGTCAATAAATAAAAAGTAAAACACAATTGTAATCGTTGAAGGTTTTTATTTCTTCCTTTTTCTAATCCTAGTTAAATTTAGTACTTGTGATAGACATTTAATCGTTTATTATCGGTAGTATTTTAAAGTTAAATTAAATTCTTTTTAATTTAAGAAAAAATTTATTTATAGACATTTTATAGACATTTTTATTTAATTTTATATTTAGTTTAGTATGAATAAACTGAAAATTAAAATGCTCTGCATGCACTTACAAGTGTTGCGCTCTGGAGTTCGTATTAACACTACTTGGTCCTTTTAAAAAGTGTCATTTAATTCTTTAGATTTATAAAGTACATGATGATCATGGATTGTATTTCTAAAATTAAATAATTCTTTCATCATTACGAGCAATCGGTTACGTTGAAACCTCGCGCATCGATAAGTTTCCCGCGGAGCTTTCAGCTACCCGCTGAGTCGCGCCCGATAAAAAAGCACACGACTGCAGTCCATCCCCACCCCAGCTGCGCCTCCTATCCGTGTGACCTGTTGAGCTCTCGGACACAACTGCGCTCGGCTTACATACACAGGCGGCAGGTCGGCCCACATCTGGCAACAACACGTAAGCACTCGGCTGTGTGTGCGTAGCCTCTTGGCGGCCGACTGAAAATGGCTAATTGTCAGGCTAGCTGTGTGGCTGTGGCTCGCGCAGCAGGTGAATAGAATCGGCGTACGGCGCGCATCCAGTGCACGCGCGCGCCTCTCTGCCTCTCCAGACGACTCTCTCGAGCCTCGGCAGCCAGCGAGTCAGTCTCCGTGCGAACGTCCTCTCCTCTCGTCGCTGAGGAAAGCCGAGGAGAGCTGCAGAGAGCGAGAGAGCGGAGAGAGGCTACATGTCTGTGTGCGCGCTCTCTCCACACACGGCACGCACACAGCCAGCAGCCAAGTCCCGAGGATGCTGCTGGGCGTAAGCAGCGCACCGGTCGTCAACGGATTTCGTCAAGTGCCTTAGCAGATCGCCGCCGCACCAGAGGATCCCCCCATGCCAGCTACGCACCGCTGCTGCTGCTGCTGGTCCGTTGAGTAATCTTCATTTTTACATTTTTTCTATCAGTAGTCGAGTGCTGCACGTACACTGCTGCCTCAGAGCTCTCGCGAATTCTTTTGGATCATTGTCTTCATTGAGGTTGGAAATGTGTTGTCGATGGCTCTACGATGGGCTTCTGCTGTGGCAGTGTACGTACGCTGGCTTGCTTTTCCTGCTTTCATTGTAACCTAGAAATCCTGAGAGCTTCAATGTTTTCCTTTAGTGCTACTGTTAAAGAATTATTTTAGTTATTTTACTTTATCCTTTCTTTTGTCGATACAATCAGTTGCAGTCAGATGATGTTTGATAACAAAATACAGTAAATCGTTTCATTAGTTACGTGAAAAAATTTGCATTGCAACAAAACTTTCACTGTATTTGCAGTTCCAAACATCCTATTTTTATATCTCACTTGATTTCTTGCTTTTAACGAGCATTTAAGAAATCTTTAATTTTTATTTTTATACCTGTGATCTATACTTAGGATTAGTTTCCTTTATACGTTTAATATTTTTAAATAATCTTACAGTTCTGTGTAAATTATAGATAGTGTAAAACTGTCAGTTGTAATTAACTTTAAATGTCAAATCTTTAAAACTTTCATGTAATTTAAGTAGAAAAAGCAAATACAGATTATAAGAAAAATAAAGGTATAAGATATTTTTTTATTTATATGTTCTTTGTACATTTATTTAGTTTTATTTTCTGTTTCTCTTTTCATATACGTATCATTTTGAAAGGAAAATATAGACAGCCAAAATAACTGATTAAACAAGTTCTACATATTAAATTCCAAGTCAAATATTGCAAAAAATAAAAGTGACACTGTATGTATTTGAAATTTAAACTGTTAAACTATTTTAATTTTTATAAACATTTAAAAGCTGTTTGATATTTTTCAGTTTTAGTTAATAAATTATTCTATTTTTTTTATTTTGTAAAAGGAGTTTGTCCATCTATTTTTCAATGAATAAATGCATTTATAAAAAATAAAAGCGTAAGTAAACTCCTAATCATTATAACTGCAGTTTATTGCTTTGCAACAAGAATTGTAGTAAGAATGTAAAAATTAAAAAACCAATTTCTCAGAAAAAAATAGTACAGAGTTTAAAAATAGTTTTAGATTGCTTTATCTGTTTTCTACGTTGTATCGTGTTTTATATTGTTTTTTTTTTTTCATATCAATCAAAACTATTTTAAAGGAATCTGTACAAATCCATTACTCAATATTGTTTGTCCAATTTCTGATATTACTGTAAATAGTAGAAAGTACAAACGATATCTGTCAGAATATCAATTTAGTTCAGAAATAGATTACAATTATATTCTGATAGGATTACAAAGACATTTAACCCTGACATTTCAAAAATATCAGATCCTTCCTCCTATATATCCCATCCTCAGCCTGTCGTTGAGAGCCATATTGGTTGTGGTTTATCCGTACTATTGGATTTCCTTGACACAAATGTCACACTCTTGCACACAGCTCTGATAGCAGCATCCCTTAGCTCTATGCAGATGATATAGGAGCTCGCTTGTGTACTTTCTTCTCTCTCACTCTTGTTTGCTCTCTTTCACTCTCTCCCTGTGTCTTTCTCTCTCTTGTTCATAGGGGAGAAGACCTGTTTACCTATACATGAATTGTCATTATGAAGGATATACGTTTTATTAAACCACAAAGGGCTCACTCTGGCGTGAAGTACGGCGCATCGTTGTTACTTTTGAGGCGAACGTTGCCGCCGTCGTCGTCGCTTATCTTGGTGGAATAGCGCAGGCCATTCTGGAGCAACAACGGAGGGCATGGCTTCAGGAGCCTCTTCGTTGGACAGTGCTGAAAGCAGCGGTAAGTTTTTTTGACTGCACTCTACCACTTATTTTCTAACACTCAGAAATTGCATTTTTTAAGCTTCTCTATGTTTATCCAGGTTGTATAGAAGGCAAGGACTTTTATAGCTTGTTTATTATTTTTAAAGTCTTGCAGGCTGCACTGTTTTATTTACTGCATAAATAGTATAAGGCAAGCTATTGCATGGAAGCTTGAAGGTATATCAATATTTGATTCAATGAACTGCAAAAAGCAAATTTAAAATTTTTATTAGACTCTCTGCTTCCGTGACCTGTATTTTTACCATGCTATTGTTTTATTTTGAATATTTTTGTTACCGGCAGTTATTGGCTTTTGTTGAGTAACTTTTGAACCATATTACTTTTCCTTTTATGAATAAGCAAAATTCTTATAAGCACTTTGACTTTTTACAGCATCTGCATACTAAATTTTTATGCATAAAATTAATTTAGTGTTTTTTGCTTACAAAATATTATATAGTATGTACATAATGAAGTAAAATATTTTTTTTTATTTGATAAAAAATTCAATTTCTGAGAGAATTCGCCTTTGAACGCACTATTCAGCTATTTTCCCTTACTATACCATGATATTGCTTTATTTTGAATACTTTTGTGACTGTCAGTTATTGGCTTTAGTAACTTTTGAAGCATATTACTTTTCCTTTAAAGAATAAATAAAATCCATATAAGCACTTTGACTTTTTATAGCACATATTGACTCTTTATGCATAAAATTAATTTATTGCTGATATAAATAATACTGAATTGTAAGGATTTAAATTCTGTTAATTTTAGTGTTATTTGCTTACAAAATATTAACATAATGAAGTAAAAAATTTTTATTTTAAAATTATACATTTATAAATTTGATAAAAATTTAATTTCCGAGAGAATTCGCCTTCGAACGCATTATTCAGCTATGTACTCTTACTACAACATTTTTTTCCATTATTTAAGTAATTTAAGCATAAAAAAAGGTGATTTTACAAATAATTTTTCAGCAAGCTTCACGTGCGGCGCGCGAAAAAAAAACAACGCAGCCGCGTTATGATTCACTTTTGGTTTCACTAATATTAAAAAGGAGTGAATCGCGATGTTCACGTGCGTGACCAATGATTTCTTTCCTGGTGAAAGCTGCGCCTCTCCGCTTGAAATTGCATTGTTTCGGCCAGTGTAACAATTAAATGTTACAGGCCGCTTGCCCCGCTAGTCTTTTCACTGTTTGCTCTGGAGTTCGCAGCTCTTCGCTTCTGCTGGCTCGAAATTAACGCCGCCGTTTTTCTGTTTTCAGATGGGGCCCTCAACGTCGGTAAGGAGCTTTTTCTCATTTCTCAGTCAATGTGCTTTCGATATTGTCTCTCTCGACGTATCCTCTGCGGCCTTTTTTTCAACTTTACGTCACTCCATAGATGTTAAAAATCCCGCTTGCATTTAGTGCATCATTGTGACATTTTGATTTAGATTTTATTTATCAGCGAGTTATTGCTTTATGTTTCCTCGATTAAGTAATCTTTTCATTTTGTTTGGAATGACTTATGTTTGCGGCATGCAGAAAGAGATAGTGGGGGATGTGACAGCGTCGGAAGTCCAGTCGGTGGTCCTGAATGTCGAAGTGACTATGATGATTTGCAAGCACAATATCAACTACTTAGACATAAACACGCCGAAACTATTAGACGGTTTGTTTTGTTTTTAAAGTTTTTCATTTTTAGTTTTATTTAAGAGCACTTCGTTTAATGGCCATTGTAATTTTTAGTTGGTGGGAAAAGTTTTAATTTACCTTCTGCTTTTACAGGACAATGAAAGAATAACGTTTTCGTTCAAAATTTCAACGGGAATTAGCTTCAAGTCCAATAGCCGCAGAGCCTTATTAGTATCAACATGCAAATTTCTTCCAGAAGATTATTTGAAAAGATTCTGTTTATTAAATGACTCATTAATACTTATAAATTCTGCTTGCGAAGACAAAAGCTTAGAAAATAAAAATTTAAAAGATCTAGAATCGCGATTATTACGCTTTTCCGCGATAATTAATATTGATACTTCAAACGCACCGACGTCATTATGTTCATATTAATTAACGAAGTAAATATTAATATTCGACTTTAATACGTTACCTGAATTAATCAGATCTTTCGTCCGGGTTTTCACTTCATTCTCTAAACAGTACATTTACTCATGCATAATATACGTTGCGCATATATATGTAATTCTAGTTGAAAATGACCAGCTAATTCAAGCTCCGTCAGTAATATCATGAATAATCAACATCGGTTAATAATTAGTTAACGCAAGTTGCTAAACGTATCCCAGCGGCAGAGATATTCATACGAACAATGGTCATTCGGCGATGCGCTCACCCGAAACCACACTGCACATAACGTCCCTTTCCTGCACGGAGCTTTATTTGTGTATATCAAGCTCGACGTCTATTTTATAATAGCGCGGCTTGCAGCCTCCCGTAGTTGCAGCGGTCTCTCGCAGCCTCTCTCGCCTTCGTTGTTTTAAAAACTAGCTTTAAAAATAGTATCAAAGGCGTGAAAAAAAATCAATATATGCCCATGTCGGCCAGCAGCCGTGTACACGTCAATTGTTGTGTACACGTGTTGTATTAAATACGACGATAGCTGCGGTGGTGAGTAGGGAAAAAGCGACACTGGCGGAATAGGGTGGAGCAGGGTAATAACGCTCGCGTCCACTGAAATACACGTGCGGTAGATTTTTCAATATTCAGAGATGAATTTGTAAACATAAATTAGTGTAAAGTATTATTTTGTATTTATAAACGAACTCGGTAAATTTCATTTTACTGCGCTTTTAAACAAACAACTGCAAAGTTATGACGTAGGTAAAGATTAAAATTTCTATTTTAATTGTTTTAATTTTCGTCGAAATTCTCGCAACAGTAAATAATTTTATTTTTATTTCAAATTAAAATGTATTTAAGGCAGAAAATAAAAAAAAACAAAAGAACTTGGCGAACGCTTAACATTTTCAATTTAAAGCCCTAGCCGTAACGTTTAGAGACACTCGCGTGAAAATGAGCTTTTTTATTTTTGTTACCGTACTTACTTATTTAAGGGCAGCTTGCAGCTTTCGCACACGTGCCTTATGACCTAGAAAACAATTTCGACGAAGGGCATAAAAGACCTTTTTACAAGAGCTATAACGCTAAAACAGTCGGTGGGAGATTCGTCGTTTCGTGTAACAACCAGGCCATCCTATCACCTTTTCATTCTCTTCCGAAATTGAAATCTAGAATTTAATCGCTTTCAAGCCCTTCTCTCCGCCCCTTTCCGACCAACTGTCCGAAATTTCAATCTCGGGGAAAGAATCGCTCGATTTAAATCGCCCGAGCGGACAGAGCTTTGTGCGCAAAGAGAGTTAAAAGTAAAAGAAAAAAAATGCACCGCTGAAATTACGTCAGTACGTAGGGTAATTGCGGTAGGGCCTCGGGGCGATCGCGAATGAAGTCATTAGCATTTTTATTAGTAACTTTTTGCTCCGCAAGACACGGCTGTGAAATAGCGGATAAAGCTAATGCTTGTATAAAAAAAAAATACGCCTCGGCTAAAAGTGCAATGCAAGTCTGACGTAAGTTCACTTGCATTTATGTTACACCTGGACGCGCTTTTAAGCAAAACTGGAGAGAAAACGTCCGGGGGAAATTTTCCGTTAGAAGACGTTTAAATTAGAAGAAAAGTTCGCAAGGGAGAACACGTCGCTCGCACGCAAAGAGACGAAACTTTTTTTTTTTTAATTCTCGTAAGCACTGCATGCCAAAGTAGAACTTTGTACGCGCACTTAGCGAATCGATGTATATTGTTTGATCGAGTAGTTTCAGAGTTATTTAATTATTTGTGATAATATGGATGACCGAGATTATTCAATGACCGGGTTAGCCTTCTCCACCGTAATGACGTCGATAGCGCAACTTTTTTTTTTCCTGCCTCTCTCTCGTCCGCGCGATATTCCATCTTCCGAAGAATAAATAGTTTAATAAAACTTCCTTTTTTTTTATAATATTAGAAAGCGAATTTTCAATGTAGGTCGCTATAAATAAGCTCGTTTTGTTTCGAAATCCCCGGGGAAGGACTTTCGAGATTAAGTAAATAAATAATTCGCAGCGGCGATCGTTACATAATAAAAGGAACGAAGAGCTAATAAAGACTGCACAACACTGATTTATATCCTTTGCCGAATACGAATTTCTCGGAACTCCGCTGTTATGACAAGAAAGAAACGTAACTAAATATTAATTGCGATAAGGTAAATAGATCCGCCTTGATATCCTATCGCTCGCACGTGAATTTAATCGCTAAACTTTTTCTTCATTTCTAATTTACTCACCCAAGTACATGCTAAAACCGAGCCGAGCAGGAGAGTCAAGTCCAATAAAGAGGCTCCCGCTAAAAAAGAAACATCAATTTCCGAGCAGCTAACCACACCGCTTTAAACTAACCGACTAACCGAATCGCCGAAAAAACCGGGCAAGCAACACTACACCTCGCCTTGAACTCGCCTCTGTTTGAACAATTTTCAAGATGCGAGCATACTATGAAGGAGCTGGACTACTACCGTAACCAGCACATAAACGCGATGAGCCAGCCCGAGTCGACGTCGGGCGCCAAGTACGCCGACCTCGCTCACGACAAGGTGCTGCAGAAGGAGCCGGAGGTCCTCGTCACCGATCCAGGCGGCAATCCCAACGAGGCCATGAATCAGCACTACTTGTCGACCCTTAGAAAGTACGACGCCGTCAAGGACGAGTACGACTCGCTCAGGAAGAGGTACGACGATCTCATATCGTCGCACTCGTCCGCCGTCAACAAAGTGAGTGAGGCCTCCCTATATGTGGGTCTGTTTTATTTTTTGTTCGAGCGTCAGCGATTACCGCGAGCTCTCCGTCACTGGATATAGATCGCTTTCGCGCTTTGTATTGTATTTATTATTTGTTTTGTATTCGTTGCGCACGTAGGGTTCCGGAAGTTTTTTGTTTAATTTAATAAAATCGTAGATTTAGTTTGTTCGTACATTTGGATGCACGTGTCGCATTATTAATGAAGGTGCGACTTAACGATGCATTTTGCGTTACGTACCAATTTAAAGTTTAATTAACTTTATAGCTGTAATTTGGAAGCTGTAACGAGCTCCGCAGAATGTATGTTTTCATGCTAACGATTTTCGAGTTATTTGTAGAATTAGAAATTTTTACTACGAGAAATGGTAATATACTCTTTTGCAAAGATTTAATTTGCGGAAAAATACATTGTATACTTCAAATGTAAAAAGTCGATTTTTCGTTTAGTTTTGTGTTTCGTTCGAAGATTAAATATTTTATTAAACGAACCGTATAGCGAAGAAATAGAATTTCTAGTTTTTAATCAAACCCGCAAATCCCGCGAATGAAGTTTTGGCAAAATTCAATTCCGCGCGTGAATACGAAAGTAACGTGCCTTGATTAAAACTTTGATTAAAGTTTTGATTATTTCCCAAAAAGTAAAGAACCATTCGATATTAATAAAAGAAAACATTGCGCCGTCAAAAAGTTTTAATGAAAACTCCAAGGTTCCCAATGCCTCGAGTAATAATTAAACAAGCGGCTAATCGCGCCAAAACAATTTCGCCGAAAGTCACAGCAGTACGTCGTCCTTCGGGGAGCTTTTGTCGCCGAGTAAAACAATAGCCCTGAAACTTCCGCTAAAACCCCCAACGCCTAAACTTCTGCATAACCATGCAGAGACCTGCATCGCGTTTGATTAAGCCTGAGTTCCAGCTCGACTCGTTTCAAACCCGAAAATCTCGTAAATTTACTTGGTAACCTCAGCTCGACTCGGTGCGCTTCTCCCTCGATTTTATTCGAGAGCGTACACAATCGATGCGCTCAATGTCGGTGCGTTTTCAGAGCATGCAAATAAGGAGCGCGCATATTGGACGCGGCAGGCTGTCGAGCTCGCAGCTCCAATATAAGATCGAACGCAATTTCCTCGGGATTCGCGAGTCTCCGCGCCGAATCCGATATATTGTATTGGATCCTTTGATAAAAGGTCAGCTTCGTCGAAGTTTCGAGTCGATACGTTAGCGCTTCCGTGCACTTGCCGCGACTCTCGGCGGAGTCGGGGGATGAAGTAGGAAAAGCGGGCGCTTTTTAATCTCGAACTTTAATTAAAATCTCGATCCGACGAACAGAGAGCCGAGATCGTTAAATAAAAAGATATATACTTTTAATTAAAATACAAATTATACTAGAATTTACCTAAAGCTCCGCGCGCAGTTTGCATTGCTCGAGAAAACTGAAATATTCGAGGCGAAATTCGTCGAATAACAAAGGGAAACTTTTCTCCGGTTCTCCCAAAAATGCGGCTTTAACAAGTTTAACGCCGCATTTCGAAAATGTTTCCTGGTAAGCTCCCTCATATCCCCGGGAAAGCTATTTCAGCCGTTTAAATAATTCGCCAGAGAGAGCCGCGAGCTCAAGGTTCGCGTCCTATATATCTCAAAGGGTTGCTCGAAACACTGACGTGTCCTATTTTAGCGAGCGGCAAGGTATTATGCAGAGCGTTCTCATCATCTTAATGCACCACATTCGCCCGATTGGATTCTGGGGTGCCAAGTGTCGAGTAATTATTTTAAATTATAATCTGTTAAAGCGGATTTGTATGTGGATAATAACTATAAGGGGAGGGTTTTTGAATTTCGAGTTTTCAATAGCTGGGAAAATCGGCCTTTATGGGAAATGTTGAAACTTTTGTTGAAAGTACAAATGGAATTTTTCTTTATTCAAAGCGAACAGTTTTATTTTGTTTGAAATTTCAGTAACTTTATTCGTAGGAAACAATTCGCGTTGCTGTTTTGTAACGTTTATTTTAACATTTCTATGACGCAGGTAGAAACTAGTTTCTTTACTTTTACATCCACCGAATTGAATTTAACAGCGAATTTCATTCATTGATCGAACGCGATGGGAAGGATAAAATCCGCAGTGACGAGTGAATTTTTGCGTTCTGCTAAATAAAATCCGTCGTTCGCAAGAAGAGATAATTGCCACTCGAAGCGTGGCAGCGCAGCATTTCACGTGAATTAAACAATTTTTTCGCAATTTTCCGTGTCAAATAACATAATCAATACTGATTGCTTGTTCGCACTTCCGCACGGATTGAGTCGACTGCGTGCGTAGTCGTTAATCCGCCTCGCCTCGAAAATAAAATTCTGAAGCGAGCCCCGATAAATTCGTCTGTATCGAGTGCTCGGTCCAGCTGCAGATGAAAAATGGATTTTTATTTTGCTTCCTATAGTTCGCGTGCAACGTTCATCGTTTAAAAAAAAAAAAAAAAGAAGAATTGGATGTCGCGGACAAAGGCCATTTTTTGCGAAGCTTTTAAATTTTGATGAATGTTAGGTCGACTGAAATGATTTTCACATTGAGGGCCTTTTAATGGTTCGCTAAAAATTTAAGAGAGCTTTCAATTTTCGAAAATTCAAGTTGTTACTAATAATTTAATCCTCTAAAGCGTGGCGAAAATTATGTAACGCTCTAAACTGCTTCGTTCATAATCTTCTTAAAACTTCCTTAACATCCCGTCCTTCGCGCCAAGTGACGGAAAATGATTTTTTTCTTTTATTAAACTGCGTTCCGATAACCGTACCTAATCCTCCCCCTGCCTTAGTTGGAGCTGGCGCAGGAGGAGTCGGCGCGCCTGAAGAAGCAGTACGAGGAGGTGGTGCAGGAGCGCAACAGCGCCGTGCGCGAGCGCAACGGCCTCAAGCAGCAGTGCACGGCGGCGATACGACAATGGGACATAGCGCTGCGCGAGCGGAACGAGTACCGGGAGGCCCTGGCGAAGGTGTCGCAGCAGCACGAGGAGGCCGTCAAGGAGATAAATCAGGCGATGATCGCCCGCATGAAGGCCAACAAGGACATGAAGCGGCTCACCGAGGAGCGCAACGCCGCCCTCCACGAGTACAGCCTGATCATGAGCGAGCGGGACACCGTCCACCAGGAGATGGAGACTCTCAGCAACGACCTCAGCCAGGCGTACAACAAGGTCACCCACCTCGAGAACGAGAACAAGCAGCTCATCGAGGAGGTAAGCTTCGAGTTCGAACGAGCTCGATTTACTTTTTTTAACGAGCTCGCGTCTTCTTGCCGAGAGGAGATTTGAGGGTGCTTGACTTCTCTCTAGTTTTCGTTATTTTCCAACGTGATTTTAAACTTTTTAATTCGAGGAGAAAAGTTTGCGGTTAGTTTTAAACTCCAAATTAGTGGGAGTCCTCAAAATTACGGTCAAGAAGCAGCTTTGCCCGCAAGTGAAATTAAATAAAATCAATTTTATTTCAGAAGAAGACACTAACCTATCAGATAGAGACCCTACGACGAGAGATTGCGTCGGCCCTGCACGACCGGGACGAGGCCCTGAAGGAGTGCAACGAGCTACGCCAAAAGTTCGGCGACTACTCCGAGGCCTCGAATCGCGACCGTAAAAACCGACTGGAGCTGCGCTCCTACAGCACCGAGCGCGATCCCTCCAGCAAGGAGGCAGAGAAGGAGAACAATCCCCGGGATTACGCGAAGCGCGAGAAGGAGCGCATGGAGAACCTCGACCAGGCCAATCAGGAGCTCGACAAGCTGCGCAAGTTCGTCGATACCCTGCAGTCCGACCTGGAGGAGGCTGTCCAGGAGGCCGAAGTCTCGAAACGCAGGAGGGACTGGGCTTTCAGCGAACGCGACAAGATCGTCCTTGAACGGGAGAGCATACGGACTTTGTGCGATAGGTAATGTTTCGTTTATTCGTTAGTTTTAGCAATGTAAGGATAGGAACGGGGATTTTTATTGTAATTGTGTTGACGTAGACTACGTAAAGAACGGGACCGAGCGGTTTCGGACTTGGCCAACGCGTTGCGCGACTCGGACGACATCAAGAAGCAGCGCAACGAGGCGTCCAAGGAACTCAAGGACCTCAAGGAGAAGATCGAGTCAGGGGATCATAGTTTAAGAAGCAGCCAGTACAGTCACGACTCTGACAGCGAATGGGACGCTGTCACCGTTCACCTGGACTTCTCTAGAATGGGACTTGAGTCCGAGCGCGACCTCGGTCTCATGCTCGTAGGTGGCAGGGATAATCCATACTATCCAGATGACAACGGCATCTACGTAGCTCAGGTGGCGCCTGGTAGCGTTATCGAGAACAAGCTGAGGGTCAACGATTGCATTTTGAGAGTCAACAACATGGACTGCTCATCCGTGTCTGCGCGAACGATCATAGATACGTTGAGGTCCTGCAATACTGGACCAGCGACGTTGACCATCAGGAGGAGAAGGCTTGGTAGAAGATCTTTGAGAACGACGCAGTTGCCTATTGGATCTGTACCACACGGAATTACTTTGGAAATAGGAATTTATATTTCCAAGATTTCGCCCGGTAGTCTGGCTGCTAAGGATGGATATCTGGCTGTTGGTGACCGAGTTTTGAATGTGAGTATTGAGTTTCAAATAAATTTCAAACTTTTATTTTTGTAATAATTTCAGAATTGTTTTATGTTTTTCAATAAACTTGTAAAAAAAACTTTGATAAAAGTGATAGTTTTCCTTGCAAATGAAATACGTAGAATGAAAAACGAGAGAATAAAAGAAAACGATAAAAATTCGTGCAAATTCATGGAAACAGTAAACAATACTTCCATTTACATCGTAAATGTTTAAGTTCAAAGTCAATATCAAGTTAAATTGATTCGTGATAAAAAAGAACATTTAAGTTTTTATTTATCAAAATGTATATACGTATCAATTCTATTTAAAGTTATAAAAGGGAAAAATAATTTACATAAATTGACTTAAATATAAATTGAAAAATTATTAAAATAAAAAAGAATGTTGAATTTTTAAAAATAATTACATTCATTTATTTGATATTTTCAGATTAATAGTAAATCAATGGAAGGAATTACTTCGGCACTTGAAGCAATGTCAATCTTAAACGACACATCTACAGACGTTCTTACCATTACAACACTCAAAGGAATTCCTTTGACAGCTGCTTCTAGTGCAGAAGCAATGCCGATCGATGGTGCTTTCAGTCCAGAGAAACAGAAAATGGTGAACAGTTGTTCACAAACGGAGCAAGAACGGATGATGCTAAAGACAACATCGGAAGATTACGATCGGCGCTATATTGCTTCGAACTTTGGCGACCGTAGTGTCTACAAAGTATCAAAGTCAATGAGCAGCGATAAATCAAGTGGTATTAGCAATGCGTGGGACAATTTTAGAGAGAAGATCGATATGGTTAGAGGTCGGAGACACAGTAAAGATCGCGATGAAAAGAAGAAGAGACATAGGAATTCGAGCCCTAATACATTTGAACAAGAGCAGGATGCTATCGCCAAGCTTGATTCTGTCATAGAAAGCTATCACAAGAAGACCAGCAATGGTTTGTAGAAAATCAATGATTTTAAAACAACTCCACTTTGCATAATTTAAAAACTTTTATTCATTTCTTATGTTAAATTTGAATCCGACAGGTAACAGTGCAGTATTGAAACGAAGCAAGCGTCGCGGAGTAGGTGCTAATGGAGGCGGAACTGGCAGCGGAATTAGTGGAACGAGCGGCGTGAGCAGTGGCAGCGGTACCGAAAAATCCGCGGCCGAAAAGAACGGAGGTACGTGGCCTAAAGCACGCATAGGCCCCCTCATTCAGAACGGCACCGGCACAATCCTGCATCCGCGCAAGACCAAGGAGCGTCTGCCCTTAACTATGCTCCTCAATAGTCCTCCCAAATACGAGAGCACTTACAATTACAACAATCGCATCTCGAATCCCATACCTCTGGCGAATCTGGGCTTGGGCAGTGCGAGTAGTAATCGTCACACCGTGTACAAGGCGGTCGAGAGCCCACTACCGAGCTTCACCAAGTCCGCCCAGCTGCACGGCCAAAAGTCATTCGTGCCGTCGGCCGTGCAGTTCAAGGACCTCGGTAACCTAGATAAGTCTCCGGAGGCAAACCTCGTCACGTCACTTGCGCCCTCCGAGACCAGTATCGACTACTCGTTCAAATCCGGCCGCGAGGTCGACTACTACGGCAAAAGCAAACGCACTACCAGTAGTAACTCTAGCAGCTCCAAGTATACTCCTCTTAGCCACGACACGAGTAGTCAAGTAGACTCGCTGACGCACACCCGCATCCATTCGCAGCTGTACACGTCGGCCGCCTCGGCGGCCGGAGTTCCCCGAGTCGTCGGACCTGGTAATTTCTCCTTTCCCCCGTATGCCCATTCGCACCCCCACCATCCCCACCAGCAGCAGCAGAGTATGAACAGCTCAAGGTACCCGTCGCCGCCATCCTTGCCGAGCGCCCAATCGGGTGAGTCGATAGGACTACCAGACGCTAGATCCTTCTGCTTCGAACCACCATACAGTCCTCAACCTCAGCCGAATTTCGGCCATCTACACACGCCCTCGATCGACCTGCATTTTCACAAGCCTCGCGCCCATCCTACCATGAGCTCCTACGATGTTCCCCCTTACGTGTCGCATGGCAGCGCGAGCGGCTACGAGGGCGGCACATTCCCGAGGAAGAAGGAGAATCAGAGGTTCAGGATACCCTCGAATCCAAGCGTCACCTCAAAGAGTAGCATCGGTAAGCTCTCCTCCGGGAGCATAGAGAAAACCTCGGAACGAGGCAGTCCGATGCCTAGCTTTCATGTGGAGGTGCTGAATCCGGGCACGGGTACCATCTCGAGCAGCAGCGGAGCCAGAGTCGTGGGGAATAAGAGGTCGAGCATGCCTGATTATTGTTTTACGAGACCGGCCCACGGCCAGGTCAGGCGGATACACATCGACAAGAGCCAGGAGCCGCTGGGCATTCAGATTTCTTGCTTGGAGAGCGGTGGAGTATTCGTGTCCTCTGTGACCGAGCATAGCTTAGCTTCACAGATTGGTTTGCAGATCGGCGACCAGCTGCTCGATGTGTGCGGGATCAATATGAGGACTTGTGACTCATACCAGGTGGCCGCTAACATTCTCAGGCAGTGTGGTAACTCGTTCACGATGCTCGTGCAATACAGCCCCGACAGTGAGTATTTGTCGTTTAGTCGTAGTTGCCGAGGATGGCTCGTATTTGTCAAGTTCAGTACAAGATTTGCGCTCTGGGTCAAATTGTTCAATTTTCCTTTTTAATAAAACAATTATTTTAAACGATACTGTAAAAAAAGTAACGATTTATTATGTGACGTTAAACGTCTTTTTCTAAATTGAATGAATTATGAATACAGTTTCACATTGTATTTTCATTTTCATTTTGTACATAATGTTACTGAATATTCATCATGTTACATTGTTTAGTTGTTCTTATAAAAAAATATTAATAGTAATTTATACCACAGAGCCATCTTTCAAATACAAATGCATGCATCCTCTCATACTTGATGAATGTGTTCTGGTACTTCCAAATTATATTTTCCATGCATGTTAGTAAAATCGATATAAATGTTGTAGATATTTCCTCAGCATGATTTATATTCTAAAATTTTTGTGGACGATATATCTCATGACATTAACCAACTATGAATATTTTTTGCAGTTCTCTAAGAGTACCAGTGCAGAATAGAATATATAACTAATCATAAACATTTTAAAAATAACATTGAGATGGATAATTTTTTTGTTTTATTCAATTACGTAAACATGCTCATTAAAATTGTACACGGAAGATTGAAGTGTTTTGTGAAAGAATTAATAGCAGCAATGTTAATATTACGAATGATATCAAAGCAAAGTATGCAAAATAATCTAACTTGCAGGTGCTGTTGATAAGAAACAATGATATCATCTTCTCAAATATCGATATATAAATTAACAAAGAAATTTGTTAACACTTTTATACGCGTACTTTCCAAATAAAGTTTTAAAAAATTATCCATTCAGAAAAAAACTATGAATAAATGTACAATCTTTTTTCAATGTATTAATCGAGTATTTTTCACCTTCTCTCAGAATACAGCGAATTGGAAGGTTCAGGTTCTTCAAGCGACTCAGAGGGCAACGCTGAGAAAGAAGCGAGCCACAGCGGTTCTTCGACACCCTGCAACAGTCCCGAAGCGTCGCGTAAGAGCACCATCGAGCCGCTGGAATCGTCAGAGCCCGAACGCGATCAGTCCAGCATACCCACCATCAGGGCACCCAAAGAACGCGAACGCGACGAGAGAGTACGCGAAAGGGATCGTGAACTCCGGGCGTCTGCTTCCGTCGAGGTGAGATTTTTTAATAGCCTTATTTTATTTTTGTTTCAAGAAGCAATATTTAACTTTGAGTATTTTAGGTGAGAACAACTCAAGAAAGAGAGAGGGAAATTCGTAACTCTGCCTCTCTGGACATCAATATTCGTAAACCTGAGCTACGCCCTAGCGTGACTCTGGATGGGATTCGCAATAGCCTTGGTGGCACTGGGACTTTAACGCGGGCACAAATCAACCAAGCCGCTACGACACTGCAACGTCAGAATGCCACGGTTCGCAGGTAACTAACTATCTTAGACTTAATGTTAAAACTTTTTAACTGGTTTTTTTGAAACGAAAATCATTTATTTATCTGTAATTGTTCCAGTCCAACGCAAGAAGAACAGAATCGCAACGCTAAAACACCACCGCCAAGCGAGGCGCGCTATTTATTCATTGAAACGCGTAAGTGCTCCAACCTTGGAATTTCCTTGGTGGGTGGCAACGGCGTCGGCATCTTCGTTCATTCAGTCCAACCGGGCTGTTTGGCAGAAGAAGCTGGGCTACACAAGGGAGATAGAATTCTAGAATACAATGGCGTCGACTTACGACAGGCCACAGCTGAACAAGCTGCTTTGGAGCTGGCCAGACCAGCTGATAAAGTGACGCTCATAGCTCAGTACATGCCTGAACGCTATAATGAAGTCAAAGACAAACCTGGTGATAGCTTCTACGTAAAAGCCATGTTCGATCGCGTCGGCGAGATTGGCGATAGTCTGCAGCTGAAATTTAACAAAGATGACATCCTTTACGTTGATAATACCATGTTTAATGGCACTCCTGGACATTGGAGAGCTTGGCTTGTCGACCAAACTGGCAGAAGGCAAACTTGCGGTATTATTCCGAGCAAGTTTAAGTGAGTATTTTTTATACACAACGTTTAATTGTTAAAAAGTTAAAATTTTAAATATTAATTTTTTATTTTAATTTTAGAGTTGAAGAAGAATTGCTTTTGAGAAGATCCCTTGGTGATTTGGAAACTGATGCTGGTCGACGAACAACAAGCAGCGCTCGACGAAGCTTCTTTAGACGAAAGAAGCATCAACGTTCGTCCAGTAGAGATAGTAAGGAATTATCACAGTTGACTGGGGTAGGCAGCATGGGCTGGTACAGTGATAGCGGTACTTTGAACGAAGAAAATCTTCCTTTAAGTTATCAGCGTGTTGAGAGGCTAGATTGTAAGTTTTAAATTTAAAATTTAACTATTTGATGCAGATTTTAAAGAAATTATATAATAATAATTTAATTTTTCTACAGACCCAGCATTAAGACCAGTTCTGATACTTGGTCCACTCAACGAGTGTGTAGCAACGAAACTTCTCCAGGAATTCCCTGGACAATTTACCAGATGCTTACCTGAAGCAATGCATTGCTCACAAGCAACACTTGAACAGGGTTTAAGAGACTCACTGTACGTTGATTATCGTAAAAAAGGCAGTTATTTTGAATGCACTACTGTGCAAGCTGTGAAAGAAATCTGTGAAAAGGTTATTAATCATTATTGATTTATATTTAACTTAATTAATATAAATTTTACTAAAATTAATTTATTTTTTAGAATTCCCATTGCATTTTGGATATATCAATATCATCGCTAGAACGTCTACATAGGCATCAGATATATCCCATAGTATTACTGATCAAGTTCAAGAGCACAAAACAAATAAAAGAGGTGAAAGACTCTCGGTATCCTAGCGATAAAGTCAGCGCTAAGGCAGCAAAAGAAATGTACGAGCAGTCTTTAAAAATAGAGTCAGAGTTTAGACATTTTATTAACGGTAAGTAAAATTGACTTTTTTTATGCATTTAATGAATATTGGTTGAATTAGGCAAGGTAAATGAAATGAGTTGCTTTTATTTAAAAAAAAATTTATTCTTTGTAGCGGTCATTCCAGCGGGAGTAAACATAGCGTATATTTGCACACAAGTTAAAGCCTCCGTAGATGAAGAGCAGAGCAAGGCGTTATGGGTTCCTCGGAATGTTCCCTGACATTCAAGGGGGGGTCCCCACAAGCCGCAATGGAAATCAATCTAAATTCCATCAGGGGGCCCTTACGTCGTCAAACAAAAGTCGTTGGAAATCTTTTGTTTATGGTCTTGCACCTACCTCGCAATTATCCAAGCAGAAGGTGGGGATAATTCGTTTAATTTTTCATTTTTGTTTCGTCTTTCGATTCGTTATTGTACATATTACCGCGTTCACTCAGTAATTTAATGTTTCTTCATTTACTAATTCGTGGTTATTCATACTTAGCTTTTTGTAGTGTTCACTTCTGTATTATCTTTTTTTACTAATTTTATTATAATCAAGTATTTCTTCAACGCAGATAACATTTAAAATATATCTCAAAGATTAAGAAAAAATTGATAACCACGGATAAC
Source organism: Ormyrus pomaceus (assembly GCA_900474385.1). Lineage (NCBI taxonomy): Eukaryota > Metazoa > Arthropoda > Insecta > Hymenoptera > Ormyridae > Ormyrus > Ormyrus pomaceus. The sequence goes on from UCOM01001192.1 coordinate 36,143, forward strand.
ATTATGTTGGGTGAACGCTGGTGTATGTGATTCCTGATTGTATGAACGCGACAACTGTGTGATATATAATATGAAAGAATCGCTACGCTCTCGAAAGACGGGCACCGAAGAGACCGTACACGTCGTATGATGGCCCACACTTAGAGATGATTCGTTGTACTGATGGAATGGAATTGACTTGTGATTTCATTCGGTTCCTGTAAATATTGTGTATGATTAGTAATAACTTAAGTATATAACAGGGAGTATATGATATATAAATATCTAAGCTCGAAACCTATTTGATTTTTAATATTTATCGACGGTGTATAAAGAATGAAGTACACTCAATAGTACGAAATACGAAACTTTCAAAATTAAATTTTTAAGTAAATTATTTAGAGCAATATGTAAAATTAATATCTTATACTTTAAGTTTATTCTGGAGTTATATAGATTTTTACATAAAATACTAATTATTACAAAGAGAAAATAAAATTTTCTATATGTAAGAATTAGTAGTATTTAAATCCATGCAAACTATATCACAAACAAAAATTTAAACATACTCCAGAATAATTAAGCGAGAGATTAAGTAAATTTTATTTGAAGAATTAAAAGTATTTATAAATTTATTAATAGGTTTCTAGCCTTGATTTTGCTATTTTCTGTACAGATTTTTTTCTTTTTTTGTGGAAATTAGTATATATTTTTACTCGAAACCAAGCGAATTTATATATACAAGGTTTTAAGCGAGCTTGAATGCGCTCAAATTTTTATCACGGTGCAAGTGTAACTTAGACGATGCAAAAGAGGCGGATAAAGATTTAGTCGTTTGTTACCGTCCTACGCTCGGTACTTGTTATGACTGTTATTATTGAATAGTTTTTTTCTTTAATGACATTTTGATTTCTAAGATAATTTTGAAGGATCGTAGCAAACGCGAGCTGAAAATTTTTAACGTTGCATTATTCTATTTATTTGTAAGGATCGAAGCGCGGTATCCTTTTAAATCAATTTCAAAGTTTGTTTTGGTTCATGTTGTATGAAGTCGGAGATAGATTATGAGCGGCGATTTCCATCTTAAAGAAAGAGTGGTATTTTAGATGGGTTGGCTTAAGTTTAACGCTCGAAATGATGAAGCTTCTTTAATTTTTCTTTTATGAGGAAATGATTAGAAAGTGTAGATGAATTATCCATTTTAATTTTTTGTGGTTTCTACCAAATCTCTCCATTTCTGCCACTCAGTTTAGGTTTGATTTTTATTGAGGTCCAACCCTCCCTTATAATTCAAGGTTTTCTAATTAATGGTAGATCTTCTGAATTTATCATCAAGTGTTATTATTTGTTGGCTTTTCAAGGAACAAGATAAAATGTAGTTTTATATTGAGACAATATTTAGGCGTAAGTTATAAACACCGAGACCAAAAATTATGGAAATAATGCGACGGACAATGGTAAGAAAAATGAAGTGCTAGTATTGTAAACGTTGAGACGACTTCTATTATTTAGGAGTTTTAATTATCGTTTATTACTGCAATACTTTCTTGTATAATTTTATAATTTTACAAGGAACTTGTACTATAAAGAAATCACAGATTTTTTTTAAACTTTTTTGTTTTATTTATTTTTTTTTTTTAAGTAATACTACTTCATTTCAATAGAACAAAATTTTTGCGTTGACTGAATTAGAAACAACTTTTTTTTCAATTTAATGCTCTCGCTTAATTCAAGTTGTATTATACTTTTTGTAAATCTTCGAATACAGGAGAAAACGAAGGCAAGACAGTTTTTTTTATCACGCATACTGTGATAAAATATGTAATTTCGACGACTTATCATTTAAACGATCCTTTATCGTCTACAGTAACGATAAGCTAACATATTGCGCATATACAAATATTTTTGAGCAATACAAATACAACACACGCACTAACGTGCATTAACGAGTATAAGCAAGGTATATATTTAAAGGTGCACTTTTATTCTGTAATACAATAAATACGGTTTGGTCCGCTCTTTAAAAATAGCAAGCAAAGAATTTACTTGATAAGTAAGACATCAATTGAAAATTTCGCTCTCCGGTAACGTAAAACTTGTTGAAAAATTGTTGTCTTTGCTTCTTGCAGTATACAAATGAGCTGCTATTGTATTCACGACTGTATTTTAACGTGGAAAAAAATCGTTAAAGCGTAATTGCAAATCTGAGACGAAGAGATTACATCTTGAAGATAATTGATGATTTTACTCTATGAATATTGCAGTAGTCGTGGCTGTTATTTATATTTAAATATATTTTTAAAAATCAAAATTTTAAATTTTAAAGAGGGTTACAACAAGTATTGTAATTAAACAAATTATTGATGTTAAACTTGAATAAGGCAAATGACCGAATTGTCAAAGGAGTAATCATGACTAGTCTTCAAATAGTATTCTACTTTCTACAAATATTTCGCTACTACAGACTTTTTCTAAACATGTTAAAACATTGTGACTTTTTCGCCGCTCAAACTTTATCGCGTTGTTATTCCACGCACATTTACACTCTCCATGAAGAACTTGTGACGTGCTTTTGAACCCTTTAAGAGCAACTTTACTACTGAACTCTCACTTTTTTAAATTATAAAAGCTTCTGTTTTCGTTTGTATTATTATTACAGAAACATTTTCTATAAAAAAATACCTACTAATATAAACTGAAAAAAATTGTTTCCTAAGATATCACAGGTTGTTTTTAATCGTGAAACAAGGAATGTTGTGCATCACTTACGATTTTAAATTAAACGAAAGCAATCGAATATTTTGCCTTTTAGCGCGCGCATTGCAATAATATTTTTAAATCGAAATATAAATTTCCATCGAAATCCGAGAGCTTATTTGTTTTAGAAAAGTAAGACCTAACGAAACATATATAAATATAACATTGTCATACATATCGTTGTACGAATTGTAAGAAATGCCTGAAAATCAATAATTTTTGAATGAATTATTAAAGGTGATTGGGGAGATTTTAACAAAAATTATTTTTCAAATACTTAAAAGATATCGGGAAAAATAACTGTATTTTGTAAAAAGAATTTCTTTGTATAACTTCAACAGATAATTATTGATTTTCATGAAGCTTTTACATCGTATTTATTTTTATTCGCGATTCAATAATAAATGAGAAGAATCAAATGCAAACCCATTGGCGGTAAGGATAGTTCATTACTAATAATTGTCAGAGGTCGTTTAAGGATCGGTCGTTCCTATCCAGGTCAAAGAAAAGAAAAAATCGATAAACAAACAAGCAATAAATAAATATGAAAAACTTGTATAAAGCAATATAATTTAAAAAAACATTTCAGTATTGACTGGAGTTATCGATCGGCAGCTCTGATCACACGTAACTACGTGATAAGCGTATTCTTTTAACAAATTTTATGCAAATACTCTTCAACAAAGCTAAACAGGTTGTAATTTATATCGGACTATAAAATGGTTGTGTGAAGAATTTCTTACATCGTAATGCAGGCGGAAGTGTATTTTTATAAAACGTAGGACAAAATTTGTCATCGATTGTTGTAGAAAAGACCAAAACAGGTTGTTGATTCGGTTGTTGTTGACTATAACAGAACGTCACTTTTTCTTCTCGTTTCGGTGCCTTTTTTGCTGTGAACCGAAACAATTTGGAAGCAAGAATAAAATTACAGGGTTTGTGGGTTTGACAGTTCTTTGCGGTTGCGAACGACGAACGAGTGATTCTTCTTATTTAGCAAAACAACGGACGGAAACCTATCGCGTTTTGTAAGCTTTGAAGTAAACGCTCGCAATTAAACAAATGCTTAAAATTTTGTTATTGCTTTGGCAAAATAGAGTTTTTAAAATGAAAATATTATCTATTGTGATATTTTTCTAAATCAAAATATTAAAACTTTTTTTAATCCAAACTAAAATTGTTGAACTATTTACATGAGTAGAGATCAGAGTAGTATATTTTATAAAATTTTGATATCCGTCTTAAAGATACTAAAAAATACGTAAATAGATATTTAGTTATTGAAAATATTTTATTCATAAAGTTTCAGAAAAATTTATTCACATAAGTGTTCACTTTTATAAAAATAAAAACACTTCTACTCGCGGTTGTGCAATTTCATGGTCCAATATAACTCAATAAAATACTGTAAACCTAAACAATTTGGCGTTTACTTCAAAGATGAAAAACGTATTTGCTTTTTTTTAAGTAATGAATCAACAAAATCAAAATATCTTTCAACTTTCGCAAAAGTCATCTTTCGGCCGCATCGACACTGCCCGTGTTGTATTTCCTCTACATTAAAAATCATCTAAAGGGAAATTGTTTGTTTGTAAAACGTTGTTGAAGACTAGTTTAAAAACGTATACGATAATAACGGATCTTTCTCCTGGTACACAGTAAAATCTAACAATCCTTGCCAATGTACAAATAATTGTTGAAACAGTTTACGAATGCCAAAAGTAAATAATTAAACGAATACTTGTCCGATTTTTTAAGAGATTCTTTTACTACTTTGGTAGAATTTATTTTGTATTAATCCACTTCTTATGTTTTACTGTGTACTTATTTGAGAATACTTTGGAATTGTAAATTATTATAACTACTTTTGAAATCATCACTGACAATCGGTTGTTGTTCTCGACAACATTTTTTTCTGGTCTACACAAGTATTTTTAGTAGTGAAAAGCAATGTATTTTACAAAAGCAAAATATTAATTACGGACGACACGTGTCTTCTTTCAAAGGCATATTTTTGTAAATATCGAAGTAAGCTATAGAAACAGCAAGAAAACGAACAGAAAGATAGCAAGTGAAAAAGAATAAGAATTTTCTATGCGAATTGTCAGAGTCCCGATTGTGATAGTGCAAATGAATTTCTGATCAACTCTAGTGGAGAAACTATTGCTGCTTTGTCGTCTTCTCAACTTTCAATCTGGTCGGTACATTGCGTGGCTGCGCAGCCTGTTCCAAGCGACCAAATGCCAAACGTAGTAAATTCTAATGCAAGTATTTTTTCAATCATCCTGCAGGTTTTGCTAACTAAAAAAAATGTAGTTCGAAGTAGCACGTATTTTATGATAAACGGTGTTGTACGAAAATAAGCAATAGCAGTAGGACGTATAAAATGATAAACATCGAAACGTATTATGAAAATAATGTTTACCACTAGAGTTGTATTAGCGTTTCCTCACAAATGCGTTCTGAACTTGTAAAATTAAACTAGACAATTAAAACTACAGTAGTAATGAATATGGTTGTTAAGAACACAAGTGCGAAAATGAAAATAAATTAAAGCAGAGACCATAAATTTATTCGATTGATTGATAGAAGTATATTTATGATCTTTGCTTGCTTTTATCAAAAAAAGTCCACTACTCACTATGCTGCTCTCATTACAAGTGATGATGTAGTACATTTAGCCCATAGTCTGTGTTATACTGTTGAAATTTTAGCGATGGAAGTTCCGAGCCAGAAATTCAAAGAGAGATTGTTCTTCGCAATTGAACAAAAGTAGTATTGTTATCGAATCTTAGATTCTCTCACGATCATCTGGCGAATATATAAGTACTTGCAAATATTAAATCTTTACAAATTGAAAGCTCGTTGAACGTTTAAAGTAGCAACAAAAAAGTAGAAATTTAACGAAACAGTTGAAATATAATTAAATTAAAAAGAAGTACTGATCACATGGTAATGTTATAAAAGATTAGAAATAAATTTGGATACGCTCAAAGGCAACGTGGATGAGATTAATAAAAATTATTTATTTTTAATTTATGAGTCTTCCGAAAATTATAAAATTATTTATTGTATGAAAATTAAAAATTTGAGTAACATTTTTATACATTGCTTTTATATTAATTGGTTGAAATTTTATAAAAATGTTATGCATTTATATTGAATTGTAAAATAAGTTACTCAAAAAGTTGCGGTTTGCGCATGTTTACGTATTTTTTTTCCTTCTTCCAAAGTGGAAAAGAAATAATAAGGAGAAATGTATATTGGAAAGAAAAACAAAACACGAATGTAGGTGAGTTTAGAAAGTTCGGTTTTTTGTGTAAGCGTTCGAATTCACATATACTCAATTGTACATCCGTCGAGGATGTACCGAGGGGTTTCCATCCCGATTGTAAAATTGTCCGCATTGCGAGAGAAAAACTGAACTGATTTTTCTTTCCGTTCAGTTTTGCCTTTTTTTGTTCTTTTTCGATTGTTTTATGCGAGCTGGACACCAGTGAAATACTTTGCAACTTCGCGAGAGAAAGTTTCAGATTTTTCTTTCTATTCGGAATCCAGAAATTTCGAAAGTTAATAAGTCGATGACTTTTCCGTATTTTTTTAGAAGTTTAAAGATGTTTGTGTTGTTTTGCTGATGTTTGAGCCCAAACTGGAAATTTAATTGGATTTGAAATTAATTGAAAGGAAATTACTGTTAAATTAGTTTGTATTTGTGAAAACTATTATCAACGCTTTATTTTGCAATGTAACGAAGGAATTGCATTTTTTGTGTAAATGATGTATTTATATTCGGCAATGCCTATAATACAATAAGTATTTTAACGAGTATTTTAACTGATGTGCAGAACTGTGACTTTAACATTTTTTCTTACTCCCCCTTTTCTTTTCTTATACTCTTCTAAATTATTGTTTATCCCGCAATGGTTTTGATACCAAATGTTTAGCCCGTACGTTTATATACATAAAAAATATTACTTCTATTTATACATCTTCCTTTATACAGCGCATACGTATTTATATATATATGTGTGTATATATAAAAAAATGGATTAATATTATTACAAAGTACGATTATTAATTATTACGTTATTATGTACGATGAATTGAATATTGATCTACGCATTATGCTGGCATGTGTAAATACACTCACATTTTATTGAGAAAGTGGAAAAGAAGTGCGATAATAATTCAATACCACGACGTTTGTAATATTATAATATATATATGTGACATTAATTATAAAGTGTACGGTAGTTATTAAGTACGACGTCCGTATGATTTTGCGAACTAGTTTTGAAAGTGCCGCGTTCTTCATCTTTCCCTCTCTCTCTCTCTCTTACTGTCTCTTTTCTCTTTCGCCTTCGACTCGATCTTTTCCAATATTATCGATGCGTATACATGCATATTGAGTCCGCAAAGTGGATCACGCACTCTGTCTTTTCCTCCGAAATAAGCGCGCGACACTTTCAAATCTCGCGCGGCACTTTTACGGCGGACGCAAAAAAAAAACTGTTGAGCTACTTTCAAGCTTTTGTGCGAATGCCCAAAACAAAGTATTAACGTTTAAAGTTCGTTATTTGTTTATATTATCAGTTTCTTTTTCTTGTAAAAGAAATACGTTCTTACCATGTGAAAATCGGAATAAAACGATCCTTTACGAAAAAAAATGATATTGTTTTCTTTTTAACAAACACCCGTCCTTCATTTAGGCTTAAGGTATAGATTAGATGTAATAACAGTTATACTTGTGTGCGCAGAATTTTATTGTACCATAATAAGTGTTAATTTGTTTACAAGTTCTGCGTTTAGTACTTTTAAAAATACATTGATTATTATTTAATTAGTCGAAAGGTATGAAAGTAAAAAAGTCGATTTCTGATTTTATATATATGAGCTACGAAATTTACAAGTATAAAAAGTTCTTATTAGTCGAATATAAAATAAGAAATGGCTTATTCATTTCGTTCACGAGCCTTAATTTACATTCGGTTAACTTATGCCACTAAATACGAAATGATAGATTTTTACACTAAGAGTTATTTCTAAACTACAATAATTTAAGTACTTCAAAGATTTGCATCGATTACAAAAATAAAAAAAATAAAAATCTAGCCCCCCCACTCATCTCCAAACGGAATTTAAATCAAACAGTTTTAAATTAGACAGCTATTCACATTGTACAATCATTCAATTTTAAAGTCAAAAGTCAAAAAAGCATCATCGAAGTTGATAATGAATTAGCAAAAACAAAAAATGAAATCACACGTAATCCGCTTGTTATCCGTAGTCGACGTTGCCGCTTAATATATACACACTCTTAAATCGGTAAAGAGCCCTCAGTTGTACGTGGACCTGATCGGCGGGGGCGGTGTCCTGGGCGCGCGTACCTTGAGCCTCTGCCTGGGCAGGTTCCTGGGCGAGCGGGATGTCACGCGGAACTCGAGCGGCAGGTCGTAGCAGCGGCAGATGCAGCAGCTCGGGAACTTGAACCAGTCGCTGAAGATGCCCCGGCACTCGTTGTTCGGGTCGTAGGCCAGGAGGCGGTGCAGCCGGTACTGCTGCTCGCACCTGCAGCCGTCCCGGCAGTACATCTGCTTGTTCTCGTGCCTGAGGAGTCGCGGTGGTGAGATAATGTTTTTTTTTTTTAATTCGCGGGGAGATAGTTCAGTCGGTTGACTTACGTGCATTTCTCCCAGTGGACGTACTGCTCGAAGGGGTAGAGGTTCAGCAGAGCGAGCACCTCCCCACGGGTGTTATTGGCCCAGAACGGCGCGACGACTTCCTCCTTGACCGGGCAGGCGTTTCTGAAATCGATCGAAATGAAGCTTCCGCGGACATTCTCAGCATCGGAAAGTATAATAGATTCAAAAAAGAGACGCACATCCCGCGGACTTTCAAAACCGGCGCCTCCTGCTGGTCCTTGGCCGCGTCCTGAAACAGCTGTCCCTCCGTGGATCCGGCCCCGCTGTTCTCCGGCGGTCGGTACTCGGGTCTGGGCCTGAACTGCTGCTGCTGCTGGGACTCGCTGGCCTCGGCGTCGTTCTGCGGCAGGTCGCTGCTCTCCGAGGAGGTCGGCAGGAGCTCGGGAATCGGCTGATCGTTGAGAAGCTCCTCGATCTGGAGGGTCGTCTCGGCGAGGAGCTCGGGGATCTCGGTGAGCTCGTCGACGTCCGCGTCGAAGCGGTCGATCTGACCGGGGATCTCGTTGATGCTGAGGTTGTTCTGGACGTTGGCGATCTCAGCGAGCTTGATTAGGGGAGGAGTGGCCGTGGAGGTGGTCGCGTTGGACGTCGGCGTTGGCGTCTCCTCGCTGGTGGGGGAGCTGGTGGAGGTGACCGGGGTCATTCGCGTCCTGGTCTTGGCGGTGCTGGACGTGGCCGCCGTGGTGGTGGTGGTGGACTTTGTCGTGCTCGGGGTGCTCGGAGTCGTGGTCGCCGAGGAGGTGGAGGTCGCATAGGGGGTCGTGCTGGCGGTGGGGGTTTCGTTCGGGTGTCTCGGGAGAGGCTCCTCGCCGGTCTTGGGTTTGTCCAGCTTGCTGGAGGTCCCGGTGTTCAGTGCTCGGCCGTGGTAGTCGCGTCTGGGAGGCTGCTCGTAGTCCGGATCGAGACGGAACTGCCTGTAGTTCGAGCTGAGGATTTTTTACAGAGATGAAAACGCATTGTTATTATAGGGTAAATTTCGCTCGTACCTTGCATCCTCGGTGTAAAGGTGGTTGTGCTCGTTTTCCAATTCGAGCTCGACGTCGCTCTTCTCCAGCTCCGTCTTCAGAACGCTGAAGTGCTTCTCGTCCCCGTACATGCGCCTCATCAGTCCCTGATTCTCCTGTACGAATCTTTTTACAGCGTGCCTGTCACCAAAAAGAAGATCAATAAGCTTAGTACACCGGGGACGCTGGGGTTTCCCCAGAACGGGAGGATTAGTTTACCAGGGGTAGGCGTTGCCGGCGATGGTGCACCAGTTCTCGCGGCTGAAGTCACAGGGCAGGTTCTCGTGCCGGGCCCGGCCGACCCGCGAATACGGCTTGCTGCACGCCGAGGAGGCGTCGTAGCCGAAGCTGCTCGGGCCGCCCTCGCCGTTCGCCTCGGCCAGCTTCAGGCTCACCGCCTAAAAGGGCAAAGAAGTATGCTTAGGGACACGTCTCGAGCTCGGAGTTTTTGCTTTGCTTTGGTGGCTGAGTTCGTCGGATGTAATGTGTTTTTGACAGGAATTTAGTTCTGAACATTTGTTTACATGCTAGGTAGTGATTGATTTGAGTGTTCATTGTTTTTAATTTGGAAATTAAAGTTGTTTAAATTATAAACATATGTAAATCGTGTTTTTATGTTAACTTGAGCGAGTATCAAAAATTAAGAAAAACAATACACCAAAAAGATCCCTTTCCAATTACATTTACGGTCGTGAAGATGTCGCATTTTGTCGAAATGCGCCTAAGGCAGAAACAGGTAAGCGTTTTCATCTATGCGCGATGGAGAAAGTTTCTAATTACGTTAGCTCTCTTGGCTGTCAGAAAAAGGGGATCGGTAAGCGAGGAAGAGAGGAAGGAAAACAAACTTGGAAAAAATTTTAGTATGCCTGAAAGTGCGCGTCTACGAGCGTTTCTTCTGCGCATACCTTAGTCGGATCAAAATTTTTAAGAAGTAATATTATTTCATTTTCTAATAAAGTATTTGCAGCGTTAACGAGTAATGTTGAAAAAAAATATTGTTAAATGTATTAAAGCAATTTTTTTACAGCCTAAGCTCTCTTTTCTAGTTAGTTTACAGTGAAATCCGAACCATTTAGCTTCGGTGTTATTAAACACCTGTAAATAAACACAGTCGTAGCTCCAATGTCACTTTTTGCCAATCGCCGTTCTAAACCTATCTTAAATTTAAATTTTCTCCCAAACGTCCAGTACAAATAAACAAAAGCCGTTCCGCGCAAAATCTCGCCCGATTCAACGACAAGGTTTCTCTCCCTTTCGCGCGCCCGTCTATACGTGCCTAGAAAATCAAAGGCGCCGAGCATTCGTCATAGAGAAGATCGCCCGTCCGTCCGCTCGTATTAAGGCCAAACGTTTAAAAGGAGGCATATCCCCCTTTGCATAGTGAAACACTTTCACCCACGAAAAAACGGCCGTCGCCGCCGCTCCTCGACGCGAAAGAAAACGCCCGGCGCGATCGGCGCGATCCTTCCGCGTCGTCGCGGCGGGCGGATCCCGTTTTTCTCCGCGCGGAAAAATCGACAAAAAAAAAAAGGCGCTCCCACCGCCCCTCGACCGTTAAAAGCAGTCATTATACACGTCGAACGCGGCTCCGCGTGTGCACGCGCGCGTGCATTTTTCAGCCCGGGCTTGAAAGTTTATATATCGCCGCGCGCGTCCCGTTACACCGGTTTCTCCGATCGCGAAAACCGTCCTCGGCCGGAGCCGATGATCGTCTCCGCAGGCAGATTAGCACCGCCATTCATGCGAACGTTGGGAGAGACAGAGAGAGAGAGAGAGAGAGAGAGATGATCGATG
>UCOM01001193.1:0-47380 GCA_900474385.1 Ormyrus pomaceus
ATATTTTTTTACATCTAAAAATCAATATTCGGTTTTAAAAATTCAAAGAATTCATAATTCTGACATTCGAACTATATTGACCAATCAAATCAAGCCTTTAAATGCTTCAACATGGCCACTCATCACTTTTTAAAGAAGGGATTAATTAAAATAACGCCTTGTGTAGCAGTTGTAGCGCCGTTCATTTTTATAATATAAATTAAAAATTGGTTCCTTTCAGGGTCAATATCCATCAGGTTGTAAAATAAGTTTACAATATTTTATAATATAACTGTCTTTTTTGCGCGAGCGTTGTTGTCTTTGGCGAATTATTATATTGATGTTTCTTTTTACTGCAACACTACACACAGATTTTTAAAATCTTAAAGTAAAGACAACAACAATTTACAAAAGCTAATACCCATGTAAAATAGATGAACATTGTAAAATTATTTTTTAGTGCTTCTTTATTTATTAATTAACCCTGCTAAAAAAGTTCAGTTAAAAGTGATTAAATCAAAGTGAATTGATTTTAAAGGTAAATCTTAATTTATAATAATGCAAATGAAATTAATAAAGGAAATATGTTATAAAAGTCGATTAAAAAACATTAAAAATTGTTATTAATATCAATTAAATTTTATTCGAAATATTTTTTTTACATTTATTCATCCAATTGCTGGGTTCCATTTTAGCTGGGTTATCTTTTAACTTTGTAATATGTTTTAATAATTTAATGCTCGACATCTTAAAAGTGATGTACTAAAAAAAAATCAGCTGTGATACTTTTAAACTTGCATAGATCCAGAAAAAATCTTTAAATTTCAATTACTTAATTATTCCGAGAGCAAAATTTATATGTATATTATATTTCCTAGCGCTTCCTATGTTTTATAATTCTAACATAGTAAACTATATATATTAGATTTACATTTCGCTCGTTTATAATGGCATGCATGTTTTGTTTGTTATCAGAACTGCTAAGAATCGTTGTTATATAGCCAGCATTCAATGTTTTCGTCCCTTACAAGTCGAAAAAATACGCCTCCACCAGGTTGTAGAAGTGGCATACACCTGTTTTAGTTATTGTATTGAATTTTAAATAGTATTATTATATTATAACACAAGTATTAAACTTAAATTTCAGCTACCTCAATTAAATTGTATATTAATTAATACTGCACTTATGCACAAAATTACGTTCAAAGCATATTTTTAATATTCAAAGCGTGTTCTTAAAATTCAGAGGTGCACACAATATTTAGTTATATTTCTTTTAAATTTTAGTTGCTTACGAAACTGAAATGTTTATGAAATTTAATAACAATTGTAAATACATGTACATTAATTTAAATTCAATAGTTACTTATTACTTCAATCAGCAAGGTGCGTTTTATACACATAAGAATCGTACACATAAACATTCTACGCAACTTAGCATTGGCTAATATATCTATATATAATTGTTAGCCAATGCTAAGTTGTGTAGAATGTTTATGTGTACGATTCTTACGTGTATAAAACGCACCTTGCCCTTCAATCACATTCCGCTCAAATTTCACAATTTTTGTATGAAATATTAAATTTAAGGCATTTCTATCTAATATGTATATATATATTCTATAATTAATTCCAATGAAAACTTAAAATCAAATCCTATCGACTGAAAAAAATGAACTCAAAAGCTTCATTTTTGTTCAAATATCATATAGTAAAACAAAGATATAGAAATAAATTTAGCACAAAAAATATATAAAATCTGTGTTTTACAATAATTTCTGAAGAAATGAAGCTTTTGAGTTACAATTTTCTTTCAGTCGGTATAGGATTTGATTTCACCAATTCATTCGAGTAAACTAAAATATTTTTGTTCTAAAGTCATATGCGTCACAAGCTGATTTGTTAACAGCACACAACTTTTAAAATTTTGAACATTTCATATTTTTATTACATAAGGAAAAATACAACAAACTTGCAAGAAATTACGTGACTCAAACATAGAGAGTATTTCATGTGAGGTAATCATACGAAATTAATTTAAATCTCTGGGATCACGTTTAAAATAAGAGTTTTGTTTCCGTGATACGTTTATTGGCATGAGTTAATTATACAAATTTTTGTGATTTTCTACATCAGTAAACAAATGTCGATCACTTATTATATGCGATTCTACGTACATATAACAAATAATAAACCATTTAACGTCACTTGATGGCTTCTTCCTCGAGTGATAATTAAATAACACAATTTTTCAATTCTCTTATTTATGATTGCGTCGTACCTACGTAATACGCAACGTACTACAATATCAAGAAACGTCACAAACTGAAAAAACAATTCCTAAATCGATTGTAGACGCGAGCAGTGCCCGAGCAACTATTACGATAAAAAAAGACTTAATGATTGTTTAGGTTTTGTTTTTGTACTTTTGAATGTACGCAAACTCACCTGGAGGTAACGGAATGTGAAGATGAATGAGTTGAATAACTTTTGTGCGTCAGCTAAGCTCAATTTTCTTAATGGTAGATTTGATTCCTTTAAATGTACGTATCGTTGTTTTAGGCGAATTGTTTTAACCAGCAATATCTTGTTTTTAATGCGGTACATTTTTCTCCATACATAAGTTGAAAAGTTGTTAAAAATAACGTCATATTGCCTTAATTAATAATTTTTTGTAGCCTTTTATTGCTAAGAGTTTTTATTGTTCACTATAAAAGTACAAAATAAATCGTACTTTATTGCTTCCAAGAAGCCTAATAACAACTTCTCGCAAATCATCAGACCAATAATTAAAATTAGGAAGAAACTGTATTAAATATCGCATATTTGACCAATATATTAATTTAACATTTGTTCGCCTACGAATATGCAATATAAAATATAAAATACTAAATGCTTACTTTAATATTAATTTTCAAGGTAAATATTAATTTTTGATAACAATTTCTATTCGATGAAAAACAATGATATTTCATATAAAATGTTTTTAACTTCGAAATAAAATGTTACCTTAATAATACAGCTTTATTTAAAATATGTAAAACGTAATTGAAGCCAGAGTTTAATGTAAAGTAAAATTCGGCAATTATCACTTCTGATAAATTATATACGTTTCTTATTCTAAAGATAGTATCATTTCAATTTACGTGATTAAACCATTGAACTTATTTTAGTCGACCTTTATTCTACAAAACGATGTATTTAATTATAAAAATATCAACATAAAAAAATAAACGCTTCCTATTTCCTCTTCTATAAATAACATGCTATTTCCTCACCTGCAAATAAGATAAATCAACCGATAATTTTTATCACCTTGTTGTCATTCCATTTTCCTTAATCTCCGTAACAGCTGACCTTGATTACACCGAAATATAAATGGTAAAAATTTATATTGATTTCTAATTTTGATAAAAGTGTCTTAATGACAGCTTTTCAGTAAACATATGCTTCAAGCTATAATGGTATATCAGATCGAATGCATATAAAAATTGAAAAATTCGATGTAACGATTTTCATTAGTGCACTTTTAAAGCGCAATTTCATTCAACAGATTATTTTTTGAAGGATACTTTTTTGTTAAATTAATACAGATTAAATTTATCCAAAAAGAATACATTACACTTAATTCAACGGACGAGTTCGTTTTAGTAACGCCCCGCAGACGTCTCGTCAAAAGCGCGCGTGCAGCCGCAACTTGTAAACAATGAGACACCGCATACATCAAGGTATATTACGTGCATCCTTGACCATCTAACCGAGAGAGAAAAAAAGAACTGTATTCGAGCCGACGGCAAGGCTTCCTTACGAAAGTAATTGCAGCTTCGGAACGAGAGTTATCCATCGCTCATCGCGTTAGATCTCTTCGCGGCCGAGGTCACGAAATCTTCGTAAGGGTCTTCGCGGATTTTCTCGACTCGAAAGGTTTCCATCGATTAAACATCCGGCAATAACTGCTTTCTGAAGCGAGAGAATAATATGCTAACGAGAACGGATGCTGAACAGCCATGAGATTCAATAGAACTGAGTCGTAGATCTTTTTTTAATGCTAATGGGTATCCTTCAACCAATTATATACTTTTTTTTAGGCACTGTCTAAGGAAAGTTTATCTATGGTATGGATGTTAGTAGCTGTGTTTACAAGCATTAGATCGTACACTGTATTATGCATTGGCTGCGTTACTAAGAAGCACAAGTTTTCCTCTAGGCGAATTGGTTGAACTAGAAAAAGTTACATGATTTGTTTTGATAAGCGTCATTGTAAAAACATAATAATTCAATCAATCATTGACGTACATTGAATTCAAGTGAGTACGCACGTACACATTGACGTACACCAGTCTAACGAAATAAAACCGTTCAGTTTTTTCATTTTTCATTCTGTTAAAAAATTCATAAAAGGTATAAATTGTCAAACCCATGACACTCACAAAAATTTGTAAACTTCGCGAATCTGAGTTTTGAGCAGAGAGAGTTTTTAAAGCATTTTTGGTCTGTTAGAAAATTCTATGACTACTTATTTTTCAAAGTTTGTTCTACGAATTATCTATGACAAATTAATATCAAATTTTGCATATATTTTCATAAATTATGTAATTGGTACTATGATACACCTTATCATTTAATTATAATAATTATTTACTTGGATCTTAATATGATTATTTCTTCGCGCGAGTACCAAATGTATACGGAATTCACTTTCACTAAATGGAATTCATATCAGCACGTGCTGTAAAAGAATGTATTCTGATATCCTCTTTTCGATAATTTAGAATTTTGTTTTCATTCATCGGACGCTCACTTTCACTTCCTGGTTCTAGAAAACTTTATTTTTCACAATCAAAAAAATTAGCGGGGAAAAGATGCACGTAAATTTCTAATTGTAAGTCAAAAACTACTTTTTTTTTATCTTTGCAAAAATAATTAATGTTCAAATTAATATTGATAAATCTATTTGCACAAAATATCACTTTCATTTAGTCAAAACGACGTCTCATTCAAATTCTATTGAGGTAAACTGAGACTTTTATGGCGTAAGCAAATTTCAGGGCATCGTTTGCACCTATTAACTCTGATTGATTAAGCGGATTATATTTTGAAAGGGTAAATGTCCTTATAATTGACCGTGAACTTGAATAAGCGATAGTCATGCAGAGCGCACGTGTCGATCTTGCATGAGAACGAGAATTTATGTTTGATTATGCCTGACGAAAAAGTTTAATTTACTTTTTCTTTGAACAGCGTATTGCACAATACATGTAAATACAGAGTATGCGAATTTTAAACACAAAAGTGTTTTTATATTAATGAAATTGTTCATTGGCAAGCTTTCATCGATAACAATTGGTTGAAATCACCCATTTTCGGCGCGCGATGAAAGAATTTGATTTACCAGCGAATCACAAATTTTTTCCTCGCCCGTCCGTCAGCTGATACGAAACCATTCTTGACCTACTTCCAGCAGAAGATTCATATTAGAATTTCGTTCGGAGTGGATAAGGAAAAAAGCTCCTACAGAGCGTATACTTTATCAATCCGCGCTCGCGTTCCCGCAGTCGTTATCAGCGGGAGCAAAAAGAGCGAAGCGATCCGCCGCCTTTTTTTTTCGGACTCCTCGGACAGACGAGCCGCGACCTCGATAAAGCCGTTTTTGCCGGTTTCGCGGCTCGCGCGCGTACATCTTGGCTGAAACTATAAACTTTTTTGCGAGGCGCGCCGAAGATAGTTTTTCTATCGGGAGAGAGACTATATATACGATCCGCGGCGCGACCTGTCTCCTCGCGCAATTGAAATCGCGGGGAGAGCGATCGCGGTCGCCGCGCGTCGATTATCGGCTGCTGGACGGCAAAAGAAACGAGCGAAGGAGAGAGACTGCAGCTGCCTGGCGAGAGAGGATAATAAAAAAGCTCGCGGTCGTGCGTGCGCATTCTTTAATAAGTGCACGGAGGCATTTTGCAGCGGTTTCGCGAGCAATATGGGCAGTTTATTGCTAGGGGTCAATCGTGGTATATTGACGAGGCGCGCTTCGCGTTTGATTGATCGCGGCAATTTTTCGTCGTTTGCTCCGATGGAAGTCTTGATTTCCTCTCCTCGGGGGAGAGAGAGAGAGAGAGAGAGAGAGAGAGAGAGAGAGAGGATTGACTCGAGGCACGAGTGGGAATTGTTATACGGCTAGAATCAATTCATTACGAGCGAAATTCGTGCTAGGCTCGTTGGCCGCCGCCGCGGGGTCAACAAACTGGCGCTCTTTACTCCTACGAATGAGCCGCTGCGCGATATTATGAAATGTTTTCGCTTGGGCTGTTTGCGAAGCTCTTCGGGGATTTAAGTGCTAACTTTAATATAAGCAGTCTAATAATAGGATATAAAAACCTCTTTCAATAAATCAAATTTCTATGTATATTATTGTTTGTAATTCTGTTTTGCGGTTATTCTTCTTTTATAAATCTATATTTTCCGCCTCGTGAAAAAATCACTTATTACTTCTAACTTCCGGAAAGAAGGAGAGTTCGCCGCTGGAAAGGACTTGTTTTGAGTCTCAGGTATATAACCCGTGGTTCTATGCCCCCGGCGTTTTTATTGCCAAAAACAATTGGCTACAAAAGAAGAAGCCCCGAAACGGTCTTCTCCAAATATACACCGTTGCTCGAGTCCCGTATTCGCTGGGATGCTCAAACCATTTCGTCCATCTGTGAAGGATCTGTGCAGATTAGCCTTTACATTATACCTTCAGAAACTTCAGGGTCTCCAGGTGTGCCAATTCCTCATTCCGCTGACTGAGCGGCTCTCGAAGGTCGGTTCATTCGAAGTGTGAAAAATCTGCAGTCGGCTGGCACGGCTATCGGTCGGAAGAAAGGTCGGGGAAAGTTTGAGTAATAAAATGTATACGTGCTGAATTTCACGTCGGAAAAAGTTTCTTCGACTAAATCTTAGTTTGTTCGGAGGGTAGCCTTACAATGTATAAACAATATTGCGTTCGCAAGCATATAAATAAGTATACTTGAAGTTGATATTAAAAAATTTACAACAATAAATTAAAAAACAAATTAAAATTTTAGTTACTAATTACGAAAAATTGTTTAGTTTTTAAAGCTTGAAAAACAATTTCACATTTCTTAATATGCAACAATTTTTAATTTGACAGTAAATTATAAGAAATGTTGAGACTTAGACCCTGTGCTTCTTTCTTAATTTATATTTTCAATTTTTTAATTTGAATCTCTCGTTTATTAATTAAATAATATATTTATAATTTAGTATTTACTTCTGAGTAACTTTCATTTTACAAAAGAGTATTGCGATATTTTTAATCGCGTTTCAAAACTACTCTCCAATGAAGGAAAGATCGAACTTTAATCATTGATATACTTTATCGTTTTTACAACGGCTGCACTTCTAATAACTGAAATTCAAGGGAACTTCAATTACTGTAATCGTTTACAATCATCGAGAAATAAGTCTCAAGAATTTTTCTATAATATTATCTATTTTTAGCCTATCTACTTTGTTTTTCTGCACTAAACTATAATTGCGTTTAGTCTAGTAAATGTAAAAATCCTATAATCTTCTTTTAACTTCCGATTAGCTGGCACGAGCTTAAAGAATAATTAGAAAAATTGAAAACTCCGACAGTTGAGGTCAAGGTTCAACGATCAGTATATAAATAACAATAAAGAACGTTCTGGTTGCTTTCCTATCAAATGCGATAATCACGTTTTCTGGTATCATTGTGTGCGTATATATGTGTATAAATCGTAGACAATAAAGCAATTCTTTAAACAAAATTTCCAATGCTTACGACGCAACCTAACTATATCGAAGAATTTATATAATGTTGGTTGATGTAGATAAGTTACTAATAATGAAGCAATAATTATGCAATATTTGATAAGTCTCACATCTTTTCGTCTTTTGATGCGAGAAAGCACATTACTTATTTATTTTTGAATACAAAAATGAGAACAAAAATGAAATATGAAAAATTGAAAAGAATTGAAGAAAAAAATTTTATTATTTGTAGCAATTAATATTTTTTAATTAAAATAGGTCAATAAAGCTCGATAAAACTTATTAATAAAACTTTGTAGTAAGAATTAATAATTAAAAGTAATTGCAATCATACAATATTGCTAATTTATTTTAATTGCCATTAAGAACATTGGATGCGCCGCTACATTAATCAGTTGTTTAGGTGAAAATAAGCTGAATTCTGAATTGAGCACGCTAATTTTAGAGCATTGTTTGTATTTTGCCTTTCAAAAGAATATGATTCAAAATTATTATTACATTAGTAGGCAACGCGTACACCGAACATCTGAATGGAATAGTGATTACGTTGATAAAAATAAGAATGAAAGGAATTAATAATTTGTTTTGGAGAAAATATGTTTTGAGAGGATGTTTTTGATCTACTTAAACAGTCATCAGGCAATACGAGCAATTCTTTTTATGAACCAAAATTTTTAATGTGCATAAAGCCGCTTACAAATTTTAAGAATCAAAAAAAAGTAGAGTCACGGTTTAGTTGCTTGACGCGACGCTCGTTGAGCCAAGTGTTCCACATCAAACTCCCTGGTTTTAAAAAGAAAACCGTATAGAAAAACAGTGGAAGTTAGTCTACAATCGCGAAATGCCAGAATATTTATAGAGCGGCGCCACCTTTATCTGCAATCTCTGTGTACTCGTTCTTATTTACTGTCTTTTTACGCGCAATATATCTAACTTGCGATTTGAACGCGGATTCGAAAACGTTCGTATTATTTTAAAGGCGCCAATCGAATTAAGCTAACGGCATAAGTCGGGTATTAAATCAAACATTAATAAATTATGTGGGAACGAGTGTATAAAGAAGTTTCTTTTTTTTAAATTGAAGCTTCTTTTATTTTCTCTTTTTCTGTCAATTCTCTTCCTTATTCGCTTTTGGTGAAGAGAGAAATTTTATACACGAAACTTTCAAATAGAAAATAATATCTCTACTTTCGCCTTTTTCCTCATCTATAAAATCATTAGATTTTTGAATTTAGAAAGTGTAAATTAAGAATCAAAGCAAAATATTAAGTTCATTTTGAAAAAAATAACTTTTAAAAGGTATATAATAACGCACGTTATTCAAAATATCCTAAAGTTACTGCAGCAAAAAATTTACATTTGATCTTTCATTTGATAGTAAATTACAAAAGTTTTGATAGTCAATTGTGATGAATTCCATTGGATTGAACTTTTAGACAATTTATTCATAAGCGCGACTATTATTAACAAGTTTGTCTTTATAAATGGATAATGCATCAATATCTAGAATCTATACAATGGATGCTTCGGTTTTCATTTATTGCATAAGAAAATAACTGGAGTACAGTGCACTTTAATTGAAAAAAAATATAAGAATCGTAAACTTTAATAATTCTCTAGTAAACTATATTTAAAAATTTTGAAATGTTAATAATGTTGTTGAAAATTATAAACAATAATGTTTTCAAAGAGTAATTATAACAATTATAAAAGACAAATATCAATTTAGTACTTTAAAAATAAGGACCGAGTGATTATAACTCTAAAAAGCTTATTAATAAAACTGAGGTAAGAAAAAACAGGTAAAGTGCCTGTATGAAAGACTGAATCGTGATTCGTTTTCAGTTCTTGCTTAAATTGCATTTAAATGTAACTTGAGCAAGGTTAATAAAGCCCGTGAAACTAAAAAAAAAAATTAAACTCCAGTCTTTCCGGACCCGTGACACTTAAAAATGCTGCTTTTGCTTTACGAGCATCCTCTCGTGAAACGTATATATGTAGATGAATTTAACGGACGGCGGCGGAAAGCGAAACATCTTCGAATATCCTTTAGGCAGTCCGCACGTGACTCTTAACGTCGCGTTCACGACTAATCGCACGAGACCAACAGGATAACGTTACTCTTTAATAAATGGAAAACTTTCCAATTCCAGAATTTGCGAATTTAATGATCGATGATTCATTGAATCATCGAATCCATTGATTTTGAGAATTTATTTGTAATAAACTTTTTTTTAATGATTTATCGCGGCTGTTAACCCGTTTACGAATGTTTGAAAACGTTTTTAAATATTTATCAGATTCGATTGTAAGAACCTGTCACTTAAAAAGTTCAGGAAGCTTCGAAAAATTGAGTTTAGTCACCTTTTTTAGCAACGCCACGCCGACTTGCCCAAAATCTGTTGTCTTAGAAATGAAAATAAATTTGTTTAAATTAATCTCGACCGGCGAATATACCGGTTCCTTTGTCCGCCGAAAAAATTGACCTGACCCAAGCTCCGATTATTACATAAAAAACGTAAGCAGAACGAGCCGCGCGGTGCTTTCGTCATTCGCCGGAAGTACTATTTTCCTTCGGACCTCCTTTTTATTTCTTTTTTTAGCCGGCCAGGCACTTTTATGCACGTCATCGCGACGCACATGCATGCACGAATACACACAATTCTGCAGATAGAGATAAAAGTGTACTCGCCCGGGTGTGTATTGTAAGCAGGAATCTCGAGGAAACGAGTTTTGGGAAAAGTGCCCGCCGCGGAAAAGAGATTGTGCTGCGTACATGAGATCTTTTTAATAGGTTCGCTTGACGCACATTACTAGATTAAAATTTCGCGTGCTTGCCTTTCTGTATATAATTGAATATTCAAGAGGAGAAATTTTTTATTTATGAGTATTTACGGAAAAGTACAGCATTGTTCCGCGGGCTTTTGAACTTCCTACGGTAATTTCAGTCTCGATCTTGCAATTAATTTAGAAAAATGAAATATTATTAAAGTAAATACATTTTTACATTGTAATAAGTGTAACGCCGTGTTCGAAGGTTGAAAAATCAATGCAGACCCTACTTAAGAATAGTATGACGTTCACAAATTACCCGCAATAAATACCCTGTCATATATATGAAGAATTTAATAGAAATGAATTGCAAATTACCTAACTCATTATTCTCAGTATCGTAAGCTGCCGCTTATTCGCCAACAGATACCTAATTTACGGAATCGTAACGAGGAACCAAACAAATTAATCATGCACTTTTTTTACATTTACCAACACACGCAAAACGGTGACGAATAACTTTTCCACGGTGGAATATCCCTCGGATTCGAAGCTAATTAGCCGAAAAATTCACAGCTCCGAACGAAAATCCAGCGACTCATCCTTGTTGACGCTCCGTTCTGCTCCTCTTTTCCTTTACTTCCTTTAGGCCGACAAGAATGCGAACCAACCAGCTTATCAGCATGAGACGGTCGAACGTTTCCTCGTGCGGCTCTCGCGATCTTCGATCCTCCCGGTTCTCGGGGATTTCCCGCTGCCGCGGTCCTTTCTCTCTCGGCGCGGGCGCACCTTTTTTTTTTGACGCTCTCCGCGCGCGCGGAAGGAAGGCTCGTCCCGGGAATTCGCCGACGAGCGCATATCGACGCCGGGCGTGAAAACCGCGCGCACGTGCGAAAAGCAAAGTCGACGACGCACCGGGTTTTGCGACGTCGCGCGCGGCTTCTTCTTCTTTATTTTTTTTTTAGAGGCAGGAAGATATTAGGCCGAGTTAATCGAGACGCCTTTGGCGGATGCGCGTGAATGGGACGCTCTACGTAGGCTGCTTGCGTCAGTTCGGTTTTGCTTTGTGGCTTTTTATTGGCTGGAGCTTATAGTTATACTTTTTGATCGATTAGTTTTATTGAAAAAAAAGTGTTTTTTCGTCAATTAAAGCGCTGAATTCATTAGTCTGGGCTATTGGCAAACAGATACGCTCGTTAATTTATTTGATGAAAAACGTTTTTAAGGAAGTGCTGATAAATTCTTATACGGTTAAAGAATCGTCAAGCGTTAGAATGTAAGGGTTTAAAAGTCCACGTTTTGCGCACGTTCAGCTTAGTATACTACAAACATTATTTACATATTCAAGTTTTCTACTACAGTTTCATCTCGCTGACTTATGTCTCCGTAACTTGATTTTAATCATGTAGAATCTTTCTTTCGTCTTCCGTCGTCAGTTAATTGTTGTAACGTCCCTATTTTTAAACAAAAAAAATGAATAATGCGTTAACAAAATAAACATTTCTCGGCGATAAATCTGATTGCGAGCGATGCGCGCAAGTGCACGTATGTATACACTTTGTAGACAACCTTGTACATGCATCGTCGCGACGATTCAAATTTACATCCGAAGGAAAAGTGGCTTTCATTACCGCGAATGTAAACATTTATGCTTATATCTCGCATTGTAAAAAAATGAAAGAAGTGCGCGGCGCGAGGAAGGAATGCGTAATTTTAATAATAATTTTATATGAGGCCACTTTCCGCGTCCGTGTAATTTATATTTATTTGTATATATTACCGCGTAGGCGATGTGTCGCAATAGCGAACTTTTATATAGAAAGCGCCCTTTTACCTTATAGACGTCACAAGAAATTCAGGCGCAATAAAACGTACTCAAATTATTCCTGTTTTAGGTATCCGGGCGTAAAAAGCTGTTTATAGAAATTTGAATCACTCCTGGACTTGATACCTACTTAAAATGTTTTTCTAAGCAATGGTCGTCCGTAAGGCGCACACTCATAAACATCGCGCCGACGTCTCACCATCGCTGTTATTCCCCCCAGAAAATAGCACCTTTCTTCGAATACCCGCCTCTGGCATCCGCAGGAAAATCAACTGGAAACATCGTGTTTGCACGCGAGAATCGGCCTTGATTGACCGCTAGGAGCGCAGGGAATCCCAGGTGGATAATGCCACGGTAATTCTAATTAATAGCGGCGCGCAATTGATCGGCGCCTTGTTTTGAAGCGCTATTTACCTCGAACGCAGACAAGCGGGGTGAGAATTCTTGGCGGAAGTCTGGAAAGAGAGACAATTGCGTCGATCTTGTATGCGTCTAGGCAAATTAGTGCTATTTCACGATTACGATATATATGTTCCTTGTTTTGCCTTCCAAGAAGTCGCGTTTCAACCAAGGGGTCTGTATTGCGAAAGGTTTAATTTTTCTATGCTATTTCGATCGGCAATTGGCGACTAATATTATTTCATCGAGCGTTGGCCAGTACTCCGGATAAACATGCAATTAAAACTTTAATTTTCTACTAATTGGGAATCTAAAATGGAACGGGAACTATATGTACGATTAATGATTCTTAATATTTTTGTTTTTGATGATTTACGTAAGGCATCGTATACTGTCGTTCATGGATTAACCAATTACAACTTATTAGACCAAATTGGCTCAAAAGACGACATTGAAGGCTAGCAAAAAAATAATCGTCCCATTAAACTGTGCGAAAATTATTGCTCGGGGTAAAAAAATTTTACGTGCAATTTCCAAATTCTCGAATGCATCGCCTGATGTTCGTGCTTTGCATATCTGTTAGTAGAAACAAATGAATTAGCATTTAAATTTATTTTACCAAAAATTTATTGCAGCTGAAAATTGAAAAGAACGTGCGGCTAAAGTTTTTTCAACAACTTTTCTTAAAACTGCTGAATATTATTATCGATAGCACATTACAATTACGCCAAATCAGACGGTTCAAAGAATTTCTCACAATGTACGTTTTACCGTATGTTTTGCAAAAATTTCCGATTACGGCATAAAAAAAAACCCAGTAAAGTATATCGCTAATCATTGATCGCGGCATGATGAGACAAGAATTTCCCATTTGTTAATTGTTAGCTTCGCCGGTGCATACATCTCAATTTATAATCTTCTTTAAAATAAAAGCACTCGAAAACGCCGAGGCGTCAAAAAAATTGCACGATAAACATCAATCTTCGCGTAATTTTCAAATCCAAAACACTTTTCCAAGAAGAGCACAAGGCGCGGACACGAGCCATCACGACGGGCAAAAACCGAAGAAGACGCAAAATACGTAATTCGAAGGACTATATATAGCGTCTAAAAAAGCAACTATGCTCTTTTTGCCGATTAGACGTCAGAGCTCGGCGTCGCGTCTCTCAATCAAATATATATCCTACATGTAAATAACCGCGCGCGGACGGGAGCAGACAGTGCGTCTTTGATCCCGAGCACAAAGGAGAGAGAGAGAGAGGGAGAGGCGGTGAGCAGCCGCAAGAGAAGGACCGCCAACACGTGGACGAAGCACGTGTAGTAGACCCATCCTCCTTGTCTCCTTCATAGGCTCGTCGGCCAGGAAGCTTTGGCGGGGAGGGGGCCGCAGTGCCGTCCGAACTCCCACCAGCGTCCGCGGCGCAGTCACGTGAGCTCGGCTCTTTATAAGCTGGCCGCTCGACGTTGGACCTTCATTCTCGAGTGAGAAGCTAGCGAGATCGCAAGCCAAGCCATATTCGCCAGCTCTCCACGTACCAGTTCGATTTGAAAAAAAAGTTCTGACAAACAGTTTGTGCTTCGTTGCCGTATTTGTTGTTGGTGCCTTGCCGTACAAATCAAACCGACAATGTACACCAACCCGTTCAACCGCAAGCACAGCACGATCCGCCAGGTGCTGGATCGCATCCTGGACCCGTCCAGCAAGAAGCCGATCCGCCGATCGGAGAGCGTCTCCAGCTCGGGAAGCAACAGCTCCAAGGGCAGCACCGGCTCCCTGGGCAACAGCGGCCGTGGAATACTGCAATGGGGACGCAAATGAACTTGTGCTCTGTGAACGAAGGACCGTGCCGAGGTCCTGGGACAGAGAGCAGACAACCTTCGACGAGGATGGATTCTATATGAAAATTCCTCTCCAACGAGACGAAAGCAGCGCTGTTAGCCGCTGAAAACGAGACCGGCGAGGAAACCGAGCGACCGGAACATCGTCTGGTGAACAAGGAATGTTCACCTCGTCCGAGCAGATGAACGTCGTCTCGTATAGCGTTGCATGAGATGCTGATAAATCCGTTATATTCATCGAGCTTACTCAAACTTCGATGCATCTCGACATCCAGACATCGCAGAAGATAACAAAAACAAAGCGTACGGTTCATATACCGATACATCATCGCACACATTTATTGTAAATTCTTCGCTCTCATTTCGACAAGTACGTTGCATTGTAATTCGCCTAGTCAAAATGTCAGTATTTAGCCGTAAGCTTCGCCACGTGTCATTTGAATTACAAAGGAGTCGCCCATGAAAATGTCATAACCGATTATTTATTGAGCCTAGACTGTCTAAGCGAATTCTGTTCATCTAGAATAAATTAAATAGAAATAAACGAGTTTTTATTAAAAATAATTTGTATACCAGTTTTTATTTCCGTTATCTCTCTTGCCTCTCGCTCTCTTGCAAATTCCTTAATTCCTCTCCTGGAATGGCGCGTCTTTTAATCTTGCAATTGCGTCAGTCTCGATTGAATTAAAATTCAAGGTCAATCTGCTAAATAAGACTAATTTTTACTTATTGAGAGATTATTGGATATTTTCATAGAAGAGAAAGAAACGAAGTTTTATTATTATTATTTTTTTTTTTTTCAAAGAATCAGTCGATCTTTCGTAATAAAGTTGTGTTGATCGAAATTGTGGATGCAATCATTGGCAAGCAGCGACATTGCAGCCAGTTTTTATAAACTTTTTCTTGATTGAACTTGATTGCAGACTCGTAAAATAACTTACTCTGCGAAATAAATTTTGCTCTTTTTGAAAACTGCACTGCAATTATTTTATTTTTAGTTTTGCTGAGATCGAAAGTCATCTTTCTGTACATTAAATACGCGCAATAACTTTGAAATCGCCGAGCATTTATATGTGTAGTCAATAATAAATTATAAATTATCAAATTGAAGGAAACAATTTAATTAATAATTATTACATATAGATGTTATAAAAAATTCTTAAAGGCAAATATAGAATTCGTATTGGTAAATACAGTGTTATTGAACAAAGTGCACATACTGTAAAAACGATTCACCTCAAATTTGCATTCAACTTATTTTAATTCTCATGCCATAACAGTAACTTATAGAATCAACATAAAATCGACACGTCGGAAACACCCGTACGATTGGAGAAACCAAGACCAAATCGATACAAACAATTTTTTTTTCAGCCTTTCAACAGAGCCAAACGATCGCTTAATCTATAAATAATGCTTCCAACAATTCGTTTCACGAAATAGCTTAAAATCACTCAAAAATCTATATACACTATAATATACGTCTTTCCCAAGAGCACCTCGCCGACTTTCACTCGCATCTCTCCCCAACGTCCACCGGGTTCAAGTTCAAAGCCGCTGGCCGTGATCTTCGAACTCCACGCGCGCCGCTAATGGTCAATTTAGCGTTTTCTCATCCCGCCATGCGCCGGGCCGCAATTTATTTCGAC
The DNA here is from genome assembly GCA_900474385.1 of Ormyrus pomaceus. NCBI lineage: Eukaryota > Metazoa > Arthropoda > Insecta > Hymenoptera > Ormyridae > Ormyrus > Ormyrus pomaceus. The sequence continues at coordinate 16,252 of UCOM01001193.1, forward strand.
AACTTCCTGAGCGCCGAGGTGCGCTCTTTCTCTATAAAACGACGGCCGACAAAACCAGCCGACTGATAAAGTATTCTAAGCGCGCCGTGCGATGATTGGAGAGTTCCGTTCTAATAATAGAACGCGCCACTCGCCAGTCGGAAGACATAAGCGAGGATCCCGTATACTATACCGGTCGCTCGTTGCAATTGTCATTCCAGAGAATGGATCGCGATAAGGCGATATAATGTCGCGGCTACTAAGCAGCATTTTGCTATACGGATGGAAAGCGATCGATTCGTTACTCGGTCGAGGGGCCGTATTCTGTTGTAGGAGGTGGCTGTGCACGTGCACGACTCAGATTAGATCGAACGCTGGTTTTTTTTTTTTTTTTAGCAACTGTCCTATATTTTTAGAAGAGCATTTTCGTTGTAGCAAACTGGCTAAGGAGTATTTAAGGTCATCGTACTGCTCTATAATCATGAGGCTGTTATCGAATAACAAGTCAAAGTGCACTTTATATCTGCATATTTTCATTTAAATATATATGTGCAGAACACAAAGAATTATGAAAATAGAATGTTGTACTGTAATCTTTTAAAATGTGAATTAAAAACAGATGGTTGTGTAGAAAATTTGAAAAAAATTAATAAAAAATGATTTCTAGCAATGCCGCGCTTGACAATAAATTAAATGTTTCAAGTAAAAACAGGAACGAATGAAATTCAATAATATTATCGTCTACAACAGATTTGTACATCGATTAAATTTTTTTTCTATTTATCTCAAAGTATCAAATTAACATACGTTAGAAACCTACAAAGCTCGTGTGCTAAAAAAAGCCTTTTTCTGTCACGTTACAGTTACCTTGATAGGTAAATAAAAGTCCTTATCGCCGCGCTTAATTTTCACGCGTTATTTAAAAACGATTAAAATGTTAACTTAACAGCCCCGATAAGAAATTCAATTTTGCCTCAAACTTTTTCCCTAAAAATTTATTCGCTTCCAATATCTCGTTCGAAGATTAAATCCGCTCAAAAATCGTGTACCGTCGCAAGCTCAAGCCGACACAAAAAAAAAGTATTATACATAAATTACGCGTATCATAATTAAACCTCATCTCCATGAATTATCTCCCTCGAATTGCCGATCTCCTCTAATCACAAGAATTAACGACCTACATATATATATATATATATTTGGACGCGTGCCGAGCGAATGTTAATTAATCGGCAGCCTTGTATCGCGAATTAGCATAAGAGATCGCCCCGTCAATAGAAGCCCCGGGAAAAGTGCTGTCTAATTCGAAAAGGCCGAGGTGCGCGATTGCGGATATATATATATATATATGTCGGTCGTTCGATCGCGCATTTCGCGGTCACCGAGCCGCGTGGTGTGCCTTTGCAATTGCATAACGATTCGGAGACACGTCGCGCGCGCCGAAAGCCCGCTGAATATATGTTCGCCGGTGTGCACGCGTCGAGGCATATATTTCTTACAATACGTCGCGGCGCGTCGACAAGTTCAATGAGATCGTTGGAAATAAAGGCCTACGGACAAAAAATAAAGGCTCGCGACGCACGCTCGTTTAAACGTCATCGCGGCGGCTGTTACGCATATTATCGCCTAATTACGCCGGGGAATTTGAATTTTCCTCAAAGTCTTTTTTGCGCCGCGATCGCCGCCGGGGAATACGCGAATCGATCAAAACGTTTTAATGTATTATATTGAAACGTTGAGTATATCGTAGTTTCTCTGTAAGAAAAAAATAAATTTTAAGAATCCTAAGATTTTTTTTAATTTTTAGAGAACTAGATTTCAAATTTTATACGGCACGTTTGTATACGTTTTTAAAAACGAAATGGAAATCCTTCAAAAATATGTAGATTTGCTTGCCTGCGGTCTGAGATTGATAGTTCGAACGTCATTGTCGGTTCTTTCTTGAAGCAGTCGGAAGCAGCGTAATAGCAGTAAAAAAACTTTTATGACAAAAGGCATTAAACAGTTTAAGATACTGATAATTTCACTAGGTTATTATTTTTAAAACGACACGCGAAAAAAAATGCTTAAATATTCTCTTAAAAGGAAAAAAAAAAGAACAATTATTCAAATCTATCGATTGCATTAAATATGCTGTAACCGATCCTAAAGCTTTTTTATACGGATACAAGGTGCAAAGTGCAATAAATTATATACGCATCAAATGCAGAATCTTCCAGAAGTCCATTAGAAATTATGATTTTCCATCAATATTGGCGTTTTACTGGCTTTAGAACCGGTCCTCAATCATAATGATTTGCAGCAGAATTGGCCTGTATCGGATAAAAAGAGAATTATTAAAATTATGTCACTAAGTAATCAATCACGCCGTGTCCACTTTAATCATAGACGTAGAGTGCATCAGCATTTTTCAAGTCGATCGGCTTTATACTTGCTTCTAATTTAAAAAGTTGTTAAATTAATCGCCCATTTATTCTATTTTCGTCGCTTGGAATTACTGCAGGTAATTCCGCGATGATTTGACATTCAGTCATTGCATAATAGATTGCAGACTTTATTACCGACGATTGTAAAGTTCTTTTGCCGACGAAGTTAGTCTAATTTTAAAATTAACCTGACTCGAATCGATAATTTGAAAAATCTGAGACTATAAACGTTAATTTTGGATTTACGTTACAATGAAGGTTCGGTGAAAAACTTATAACACAATGTGAATGCAGAATAACCAAACAAAATTTAAAATTAGTCCTATAAAAAATATCGGACAAAGAATTTGGCAAGAGCGGTATCCAACAAAAGCAGCATTTTTCATTTTAAAAAGGATCAAAGTACACTCGAAACTGTGCCTAAAAAAAAACAAACAATGAACCATGAATATAGGGCTGCAGATATACCTTTTAAAATCTCATTCTTTCACGTGAAAGTTCCGCAGGGGTCCTTCTCTTTCGGCAAATGCATACATATATTTCTAAACGGGGGAGACAACGAACGAAGAGAACCTTTCCACTGGCCTTGAGTTAGCTCTCTTTCTTTCTCCCTGCGCGCAACGTCGCGCCAAGGTGGACGGCCGCAATTCGCAATCCGGCGGCGGCAGCCAAAAAGAAAGAGAAAATAAAGTAAGGAAAGAGAGAGGAAAGTCGTCGAACTCTCCTGCCTTACGGCCGCGTGTGAACTGAGAAAAAGAGGGACAAAGAAGGAGAGAGAGAGATATGTTTTGGCGATCGGTCTTGGGTTTCTTTATAATATACTTTCAATCAAGTGCAAAGTCCACGGTTCAGTCTTCGACTTCCTTTTTTCGGAACTGATATTTTTTGACTGACCTTACCACGTTTCCAGAAGCTTCAAATTTAATGTTTTCCTACATCTGCGTTTTTTGGCCACTGAATGATTTCAATTTATAGTAAAGAGGATTACGAATTGACGTCAATTATTTTTTACAGTTTTTACGTTTATTATAGTCATAAATTATATGATCAGTTATGAAGTAATAACATCAAGTTTGGTGAAAAAAAAAATATTTTATGCAATTGCGCATGTCTTTTGCACTTCTTTCTGAATTGGAACTGAATATATTATAATTTTATAATAATTATTCAGTATTAAAACAGAACCCGTTAGCCGATAGATGAAATCATCATTTTTAGTTGGCTAAAACATTCCTTTATTCCCAGTATCTATCAATTTAAGACATTCTGGTGTATTAAATCACTTTTTTAGTATTTTTTTAATATTCCTCTATCCGCAGAAACGAAAGGAATAGTTGAATTACCAAGTCTGACAATAAATCACAAATGCCGACTAGACTCTTCAATGATCTTGAATATGATAATAAACAGCTATATGATTTCTTCTCCCAGTAACCGAATATACTTTTGATAGTTACAGATGTCAAGATATATTAGGCTAAATTAAAATAAACCAGTTGATGACGAATTTTCAGAAACTTACTAATTCCTCGAAATTTCCAATTTTTTTAAGCGATGATTTGTGGGTCATCGGTTAACCCAAAAGTAAACGGTAGATGAATTATAAGAAATTTTTTAAAATTATTATATCGCTTTCAGTTTATAAAATCGTGTGACATTAAGGTAGAAAATCAGATTAAATTTTATGTAAGCAAATGCTCTGCTTCGAAGGTAATGCATAAAATTTAAAGGTAAACAGATCATTAACCTTTTTTACAAGGTTCGATATCAATCAAAAATGTAAGACTTGGTAAGCTTAAAATAACAACGGATTATATTTATATTTATAGTAAAATACAACAGATACAACTTTACATTTAAAATGGCAATTTCAAAATTTTAATTATTCATTTAATTTAATTTGTACAAAATAATAATTGTGCATGATTAAAAAAATTTAAACAGATATAAACGATACATAACAAGCTCTGAATATATGTCAGGTTATTGAAGCTTAAAAGACGTTCTAATTTCTTAAAGAAAATTAAAAGCTAAAAGTCAAATTTATCAATATCCAATTTATTTTTAACCATTTTCCCGTAATACTTTCTAATTATATAATTCAGTATCCAATTACACGATGATATTCAAACGTCCAAGAAGTTATTATAACAAGCTTTCAAAAATTACTCTTAAAAACGATCGATGTTTTGACTGCTACTCCTCATCAATTGAAACCTAAAGCTCAACTTAACCCGCACCGATATAACCACTTACCACCCGTGTTTCAAGAAACCCAATATCGCCGCGGTACAATCCGCGCAGAAAATCAGCGGCGAGAACGTGCCGCGCGCTTGGACAAGGAAAAAAGTGCACGCGCGCTTGACCCTGGCCGTGATCGAGGCTTGCACTCTTGGCTCTCAGCCTCTTTCACGATCGCGCCGCGCGCACCAGTCAATGACATTGCGGCGCCGCGCGGAGAGATATACTTCGCCAAGGTAAAGTTTCGAGCATCGCTTACACACACCGACGGCGACACGATGACGAGGCGGTATAATATTTTTATGTCGGGGAGTTACGTCGGGTAATAAATTATAAATGGCGGGGGGGGGGGGGGGGTCTACTTTTTCGAAACGGTTCTCTGTGTGTGACGCGCCGAGACGAGGAAGTTCTTCAAGGAAGATTTTTCAGGGGATTATAGTGACTCTTTGATGGATTCGTCAATTTTGAGGCAAAAACTTTATTATTTATTGGGCATTCGGATATTCGAAAATGTTTTTTTAAGTTTTGATGAGGAATTAAACTGACGTTATCTATGGGCGTCTGCAACTGCAATAAACGAACAAAACAAAAATTTAAAAGGTTATTGAATACGGTAAAAATAGCAAATAATAATTTATAACTTGAATAAAATTTGTATTTATTCAACTTTTTATAAATTTTTTACGGGTGTTACCACACCATCAAATGTAAAATTTTTTATAAAATACTCTTTTTGTAGTTCTTACAATCGGTTTGATTTAAAGTAACTCTTGATTATACTTAAACTATATTACTTCTAGATTGTCAAATTGATTTATTAAATAATAAAAGTATTATTTTCTGCACTATTCATCGGAATTTCCACACCATATTTTTGTTAAAAAATATCCATGTACTTCAATAAAAAACACAAGTATGAATTTCCTGTTCATTTTTGTTCAATTCGTACAAAACCACTCGTAACTCATAATACGTAAAGCTAAAAAACTTTTCAGTGAAAATAAAAATGAACTAGGCGAGACGATGTTTTGTGGTTGTTTGTATGCAAATATTCACTCGTAATTTCAATTATCTTTTTATGAAAAGTTTTAAAATTCATATGTAAGATGACTACTTACGAATTTCTTAATGAGCAGATAGAAGCATTTTTTTAGAAAATAACTTTACTCACGAATGACACTTTTTTTTAGATTTGCATGCATAATTTGCAATTTTGCATTGCATCAATGTTGCAATTTTTACTGGAAGAATATAATGTTCTATCTCGTTTAGAAGAGACAATTATTCGAATTTTAGATATTATTTTTTACAGCATTTGCAAACACTATTTTTTTATTTTTATTTTTCAATAACTAATTTTAATGTGTTTGATATGTCATTTTATAAAGCAGGTTTAATTTAAATTCGTGTTAATTTTCTTACATTACATAATAGACTACAAATCGATCGAAATAAATAGTATTCTACTTGTTAATGATCAGTCCACACCGAGGTCCACCCACATTGATTTATTTTTATAATTTTTATCCAAGTAAGTACACTTTTACCTATATTTAGATTAAAAAGCCCTTTTTATAAAAGTTTTTAACAATAGTAAAAATTTGTTTCTAAAGATTAATAAAAAAAAAATATTTGTATTATGTTAATAAACAAATTTTTTAGAAAAACTTGGGACTTTTCAACGTATGAAGCGAGTAAAAAAAGTTTTGATTGTCACTCATCAATATCTTACAAAAAGTTAATATAAGTTAACTACATGTCTCGGTCTTGACGTAATAAATTAATTAAAATATTTGTATAAATTACAAATGGCATTTAGTAACACAATTAAAACACGTTTAAACAATAAATCATCGTTATTTTAAAGACACACAACACGATATATTAATCTTACAGTAATAAGCTACTAAAACGGAAAAAAAAAAACATAAACTGGCCTTGCACGAGCTCCGCACAAACACTTCGCCATATCAAACGTACTAATTGCAAGCAACAAAGAACAAACTAAAAGAAGATGCCTGGCTTTTCGGCTCGAAAATAAATCCAAAACAAAGACAGAAGGAAAAACGGGGAGGGCCGACTCTCGACCTCGCCGCACTCCGCGACGATCGTCGCAAAAGAGTACTGTATACAGACGTCGAACGCAATGGCACGCATATAATCATCGACTGCCTCGGCCTCGATGTCGGGGCGCTATCGGGCGACCTCTTGGCTGCCAGTTCGGTGGAAACGGCGCGAGTTGACGTTCGTAAAGATGTAGGGGGCCCGGCTGCTCGGGCACAGGAACCTCTCGAAAATGCGCGGCAGGCCCCGATCGGTCTTGTTGCCCACCGGCTCCAGCAGGTTGTTCCACAGCAGATTGGCACCTGTCGGCAGGAGGCAATAGAGGACTTTTAGCGCTTTTCGCGGATATATAATGTGTACCAAGGATATAAGTCGGCGCGGCCGATTAATCGCCGAGGAGGAAGAGGAGGGAACCGGTTTGGGTGGCTGCTTTCGAGAGGAAAGAAAGGGGTGAAGGCGAGGCGTCACGGAGTTAATTGCGCGAAACTGTTTAAAGAGTCGTTATGACACAGATGGATTGAAAGCACGCGCTGGACATATTCAAGTGAACAGTTAATTTTTTTCAAAGAGCGTAGAATGAGAATTATGTCATAACAGCTTTGTCATATTCGAAAGGAAAGATTTTAAATAATTTTTAATTATTTGAAACTTTTGAAACTTTAAAAAACTGTATTTAGAGAACTTAAATGTGATGTTCAGAATAACGGTGACAAGAATATCGATCAGAGAATGATGAAAATTGAAAATCTTTATAAGGAAATAAACACAAGTATGGAAAGATATACTTTAAAGGAAAAATTGTTTTTAATTTAGTTTAACTTAAATAACGTAATAAGAAACCGTTATTTATTTAATTGAATTTGATGTATAAATATGTAACGTTGTAATGATATATTTATGCATATTTTTAGCATAAAAGATTAATTTAAATTTTATACGATATATCATGAAAAATGATTGTTTATGTAATAATGATAGACGACGTTGAAACCAATAAATACTCTGTCTCAATAACTAGTTTCCCAACCACTAAGATATAGTTCTATAAAAACGCTTTTTCAAGTTTGAATGTTGAAAAATATGTGAATTAATTTTATCGCTTTATTTCTTAATGATTATTTTATTGTAGAGCCACAACATTGATAAACCGTATCATCATTTAATTGTATTTTTCTACACTCTACGTATATCTATATACTATTCAACATTAGCGATACGATAATATTTACCTTTCAGATTAATTTTAATTAATAACCGTCTAATCTTCAGTAATCAGTTTTAAAAATAAGTTCCGATATTGCATCATTTCCTCTGAAAATATCTTTAACATGATTTGCATTCATCACAGACGTGGAGACGTTCCAAAGATTTGATTTATTACAAGAAAAAGTTATTTTATTTCGCTTCGTGCATTTCTTCGTTGGCAACACACTTGTTCTCAAAGCAACGACATAATAAATTTCTGAACCATTTGTCAACGCATTTAATTAATGATAAATTGATCGTTGAAGCCATAGGAAATGAATAATTATAAAGAATGAAAATAATAAACCGGCTTCTTCAAATTATCAGCAGTCGCCGTAGCAGAAAGTTAACTTACCGAGTGCATGACCCTTTTGACTGAAGTGAAAACAGTCGTGGGTTACCAAACTAGGATCCAGCATTGATGCTTCTCTGGGATTTGCATGAGGAGCGTTAAATAATTTAGTGAAGGGCTGCAGTACAACTGTGAAATCGTTCGTAGTATCATACCTAAAACATGCAAAAATTTCATAAGCAATCACGAAAATTAAATATAATCTTGAAATTATAATCTTTAAAATTACAAAAGTGTGAGACGTCACAACTATAATTATATTTCAACGAATAACAATTATAATTTAAAAGCTACATTTTTGTACTGCAGAAATTATTCTTATCGGCTGAACTTTCAAATACCTTCCAGAGGCAACTAAGGATTCAGCAGCTTGTTGGTACAAATGAGACATCTTCGAAGCTGTGATATCCGGGTTGTTACCGCGATGCATACAGGCACAATAAAGAGGATGCAAAATGCTGCACATTAAACTGCGGGTTGGCACTCTTAGAGATACAGTAACATCTGTAATTTTCAAAAATTAATGTCAAACAGTAATATAGAACAAAAAATAAGTGTTTATGTGCAAGAATAAAAAAGTGTCGAGTAATGACATTAATATCTAATTTATTATTTTTAAAATTAAAGATATTAATGACATTACTTTTAACTAAAAAAAATACTTTTCAATGCCTTTCGCCATATTCAGTTTTCACAAATGTAATATTAAACACTTTGGTTAAAGGCAATAATCGTTCAAATTTCGAAAAAAAAAACTTTTCGATTAAAAAAATTTTCAAGTATAAACGATCGTTTATTTGAATATCCAAAAAAGATATATACTAAATGCTTTCCAAGAATTGATTAACCGGATGCGATACTTTCTTGTTTACGTAAACTTTTACTAAATTCGTCTAATTGTCTCCGCTGCGAGCAAACTGCAGTGGTTTCTCAGGAAAATAACCGGAAAAAGTTGACATTTAAAATGTAAACGACACTTTGAAAAAATTGTCAAGAGGGTCGCTAGTGTAACGAGGCTCGTTGCAGCGAGGCCGAACATATAAGATCTGTGCACAAACTAACGAGTAGAAACCCGTATTTAAATAGAGCCGATTTCAAAGTAAGATAAAACACGCTGATTCAGTCTGGGGCACTGCGACGAACGCAGCGACGGCAATCATTCTCAAATTTACCTATGGCAGGGATTAAGTTGACTATTGTACGAGGTAAAGATGCTCTCAAATAATCCAAAGCCCTTCGCAAGTGTAGAGCGTATCGGAGAGGTGAGAATTCCTTGGGATTGTAACACTGCGCCGAGCAAATGTCATTGGCGCCGAATAGGATTGTGATCATCTACAAAATAAAAGATTAAATCAATATTCATGCTTATATTTTTTGACTTATTAAAATTTTTTTTTATTTATAAAAATTTAAGGAGATTCTTTAAAAAAGTTTTAAAAGAATATACTTCCTGAGAAATTGAGATCCAACGAAATGAGTGATAAAAGTATCTTCTCATGTTACAGTATATATCTTTCAAGACTTTCGATTATTACCTACACTTCGGATCGTCGGAGTAGCGTTTGCGGTTACAGTACTTATAGCATCTAACAAGATTTATTAAGGCCGTAAAAATAATGCACGATCCAGAGGATTACCCCGTTAGATAATGTAATGAGGATCTGCTATTAGAATTTATTTTTCGTGGATTTGCAGAATCCACTACGTATTTCAAATTAAACTTATTTTCAGTAGATAAAGACGGAGTGTGTAAGACGTAATTTCTTTACTGACCCCATGCGTACACTTGTAATTTTATGCCTTCTCATTACGTAAATCATAATCTAATGCAATGCAATTTTAATTAACGTTTTTTAAACAAATACATAAAACCAATGCTTCACCTTCCAGTGTTTGTCAACATCAATGTCAGGATCGTTCCTTATCCTTTGAACGAGTATTTTCGCTTGATGCAGGGCATCCTCTGTCGCCGCCACTGGATAGGCTATATTCAGACGCGCTTTTTGCGATATAAACTCTCCGGTACCGGTGGAGTAACCCGTCAGTCTTGGATTGTACTCCTGCCATTGGAAAAATGATGGAATTACTCTCGGATTGTTCAGTCTTCGATAAACGCAGAAAGCTATGTGCATACCTTGAGGAGATTCGGAACGGTTAAATATTTCCTCCAGTTCTCTTGGCCACCGATGCACCAGCTGACGCCTCGAGCCTCGATGAAAGTTCCAATTGCAAATTCTTCTAGAGCTCCGCTCGCGGCTACCAAGGAGTCACCCAGGCCTCCGACCACGTCGATATCACCTGGTCTCAATCGATGAACACTTTCCGGTGGCACTGCTGATCTAGTACAAAAATAAAAATCAGTTTTCTTTTTAATGCCACGCACAACTTTCTTTGTAAATAAAATAAACAGAAAATCTAATCAGACCTAGGATAATATAAAAAATATTAGAATCCGAGTGTGACCCTTATCAGATTTCGCATTGACCGGATCGCGAAACTGGATTGTAAATCTAGTTTAAGATAATTTTCTGCGTTTACGATCCTCTGACAGAATATCTACTGATAGAGCGGCAAACAGTTATAAAAATTCGGATTTCAGTATAACCAGAGTCAAACGTCATATCTACTTTTTGGCTTGGCCAGTGAAATTTGGGCGTAATTCGTTGTCTCTTTTTAGAAAGAAATCTCATTTAAAATTTGAAAACACGCTGTAGTATTTAATTTGCAACGAATTTTTTTTCCGCCACTTACATATATACGTATTGGATAAGTATTAAGTAATATATTAAAAAAATTATTTAGAAAACCTCAAGCTAGTAAAATAACTATTTGACATTTATTTCTTACGTAAGCGAAACAAGACTCTTTAAAACACTCAGGAAATAAGTCTCAAATGAAGCAATTATATATGTCTATACATTAGAAATTCAATACTTTAAGTGTTTTACCATTATGCTGTCTGTCACGCTACTACCAAAGGATGAGCACTTAGTCCAAAATTTATTCGCAATTTAATACGGCAATTGAATAAGCCATAACATCCCAAGAATCTGTTTACATTCGACAAAATGATTTTTTTTTTCTTTTACAAATTCCCACGTCCACATTCAAGTATTGCGCGCAAATTCTTCCCGGCGCTTTCGACTTCCGCTTACCTGCCGCCTTGAAGATCGCAGGGAAAGGGAGCGCGCGGCGATACGGTGCGCTGCTTCCTCACGGCGTACTCGACCCTTGGGTAGAATACCCCTTCCGCTTCCAGATCGTTCTGAAAATCATCAAAATTTTAATTTTATTCATTCAAATGTATATATCGAGGAAACGACACGAAGATTCGATTTTGAAAGCGAGAGTCTTTTGGGCAATGAGATAAAACATAATTTGTTTATTCTGAGAAAGAACATAAAATTGTATGACTGAACGCTTTACTTATCTACTTCTCCAAACATTTACTAACGCGACTTGTGTCATCGCCGTTTCCCACGAATCCATAGCCGGAAGAAAATTTTTTCTCAAAAACCATTATTATATAAATAAAGATTTTGACAAAAGTAGCGAAAACTCCAAGCGTTCAATCATTTCGATTAACGCGCAGACAAGAAGATTCGAGCAATCGCTTATATATACGAGCCGCGGCGAGATTTAGCGCGAAGACGGTCCAAGGCTCTGATGAGGTAACGCTCGAGGAAACGCGGCGCTGCACGCAAGGCTATATATCGTCTCGGCGTCGTGCATTACATATATCCGAACTTCCACACAACATCTATTATTTCCGCGATGAATCGAGAAGAGTTCACTCGTTACATGGCGGGGTCACGAAGAGTGTTTTCACCGTCGCCGCCGCCGCCGCCGCCGCTGCATCCTATCCCCGCGGCGGCAGCAGCAGCATCTCCGCTGCACTTTTCCGCGTTGCATTTGCATCGTTGCACTCGTGTTGCATTGATTCGCGCGAGCGCCGAGGAATCCGCGGCGCGTCGGCGCGCTTGCAAAGGCAGCTGAAAAATCCGGGGGATTCCGATCGATCGCGCTCGGAGAGGCTATTATACCCGCGGCGGCGGCGGCGGCGGCCTCTTTTTTCGGCCACTTCGGAGGATCTTCGTTGATCCGAGAGCGCGAGGAATATCGATTATATAAACCAATTAGGCTCCGCGCGTCGGCGATCGGGAGAGACTTTTACGTAATCGCTACTTCCTCCAACGGGTCTTCGGGGCACACAGCTGATATTTGACAAAAAGCCTCGTTGGGAAAGAAAAGCCGAGGCGATTGTAACGTGAAAAAAAAAAAAAATTACTGCGAGATGAGAAATCAGTTATACGATTGCCGTGTGCGTGTGTTTGTGCGCGCGGCTGGAAGGTACGTCGAGGGGAAACCTGTAATTATCGGCTGTTAATTTCGTGCTCGCCCCGAGAGAGAAAAGGATAAATAATGTGTATTAAATGTTGACAAGTGCAAATCAAAATTATATACTTTTGTAAATTGCTTTCTCCAATGATATTTACATAATACAGGTGTTGTTAATACGCGCTCTTTTATATAAAGATTATATCGTTTCCTCTTTTATTTTAGATTGAAATGTAATTTAAAAAAAATTGGATTTGCAATACGTTGTTCAAACGCAAAATTGAAAATAAAAGATTTTCATGTGTATAAATGCGAATAAATTCCCGCGAAAGAGCAGGATTTGTGGCACACGATACAATTTGATAGTGCAAAAATTACCTTATTATAAATGCAAATTTTTATTGAACGGTATTAAAACCGAGTTTCTTGCGCTCTCTCAGTTCTCAGCCTCGCGCGCTCGACGAGAGAATATCTCTCAAATTTTATTAGTTTGCATAATTTTGAAATTAGTTTAAAAGCTCGCTCGAAAAACTGGCTTTCTTTTATTTATGCGCAAAATCAATAAAATCGAATCAACATTCCGGCACATTTCCACCGATCGTAAATAAACTTTAGTCAAGTAAAATAAGCGATAAACCCGGCGAATCCCGACACTTTATTACAAATAAAACCTCCGAAAAAATGGCTACATTGAACTTCGTACCCGCGCAAGCTTGTTTACCGATCGGGTGATTATATATCCCCTTCTGAGTCCGCGGCGCCGTAAAACCCGAAGCTAACACGGTCGCTTACCTTGCCGGACTGCAGGAGCGAGCGGATCATGTCCGTGAATGAAGCCGCCCGCGCAGAATCCGTCCACAGCGAAAGAAGCAGCACTGCAGCGATCGCCGGGCAAAGAAGTGCCGCTCCCCGACTCCTCATGTCCTCTCCTCAGCTCGCGCGCGCGCACCGATTATGACCTCGGGGCACTTTTGCGCTCTCCTCTTCCTGCCGCCTCTTCCCGACTCTCTCGGCAGCTCCTCAGCAGGCGAGCAACGCTTTTCCCGGCATTTCCTCTCTCCGTGCGTCCGTCCGTGTATTGTTTACGCAGAGGAGAGCCGCGTGGCGCTGCAAAAGACGGAAAGAGCAACGGGTATTTTTTATTGCGCTCGTGCGAGCGAAGAAAGTTTGCGCGCGCTACATGACATTTTTGACGCGCCGCCTGACTCATTACGGGAGTGTGCGCACACAAAAGCGCAGGTGCCCGGCCCGATAAGTATATACGAGCGGTTTACCGGTGCTCGAGTACCTTTTTACGCCGCGGCTTCTCTCGGTGTATTCACCGGCTGATGAGCTGGTTATGGATTATGCAATTTTTCCCCAAGTTAAAGAGCCTTGAGTACACAATTACTTCCTTTATTACGCGCGGAGATCGTCTTCGCCGTTCGCATCGGAGAGTTATAGTACAAGGAAATGATATTTTTTACCAGTTTACTTTTGGGGAAACTAACACAAAAGGAATATAAATCTTGCACTTTCAAAGTCAGACCTTTATCTTATTCTCATTTAACTGTTGATCTTTTTGTAAAGTGCGATTTTAGGAAAAGTTTTAAGTGACAGTATGTTACTAATTATTATTGGCATCCGTAGCTTGACGCTTATGTTAAAGCCTGGATATTTTTAGAAACGAATGAAAGTTAAATTACCTTTTTAAACGCCGATAAGAACGGGAAGATTAAGCAGATCTTTATTGCAAACGACTTTATTCAAATTTAAAAAAAAAAAAAGAAAAAAACAAAAGAAAGTTTGTATTAAAAAATGACTTAATTGAGATTTACGACCTTAGCCTGATGCCGAAGAGAGTGCCGTTATGCAACTGTCATTCTTTTGAGCAACGCGAACTGTTTTTTTTTTTGACTGAAATTGTAATGAACTTGTGACTTATTGCACAATTTCTGCAAGTTAGTCGGTTAGGCTGAAGGTAGTTTAGTATTCGTGACGCTGAATGTGAGTAGTATTAAAGTGACACGAATGTTATAAGGTTAATGGTTTCTTTCATAATTATTGTCGAAATAACCAAAGTTTTCTTGCAAAACAAAGCAAAACGTTCAAATTGAAATAGAAACTTCTTCTTCTTCTTTCCTTCAAAAGAATTTATGTAAATAAAATGTAATAAATTAAAATTTTGTTAACAATAACATTTTTAGAATTTAATTTATTTAAACAAACAATATTTGCATAAGTTGCGTAATAAAATTTAAAAAAATTAATTTATCTTATTTGCGATACGATTATCATGCAACCTAATTCTTTTTTAACTTTCTTGCAGCTTCTTACACTTGTCGTCAAAGAATATTTGCAATGTAAAAATATGCGATCGACACATTAATCCATTACAATTATTTCAAGGTTAGTTAATCAAAGTTTGAAAAAATTAGTTTTTTTACAAATTATTTAATTATACTTGTATTTGAAAAAAAATTAAACCTGATTATAAATGCTTTACTTCTGAAAGTTTTCGTTATTTTATTATTCAGTTACTGAGCTGTTTTAGAAATGATAAATTACTAATTCTAGAAAATCGATATTAAGAGAAGCTCACTTGAATCATTTGTTCCAAAGAGGAAACTACTTACAGTCGATACTACTTACAGTCTGATGTTACTTGACGCTTTCAAAATAGCCACTTTATTATTATTTAAATAAACTGTACGTTAAAAGTCTTAGTGTCAAAGTACATTAAGATTCAACACACCATTTGTCTTAAGGAGTGGAAAAAGAAAGTGTCTCGACTTTGTTTCGGTAGACGAATAACTCATTATTAATGAAAGCGCATTGATGCTCAAATTCTTACGAAATAGATATTAGTATTCGAAAGTGGACCATTCGATGATTAAATGGGTATTATCGCTCTTGCCAGGAACGAAGAGTTTTCAAATTACTGAAATTCTTAATGCTATAACTCTCTAATTTTTTTGTAATTTATAAGCTTCTCTTTTTGACAGAACGGAATCTACCTGTACAACAATGTCAAATTTTGCTTTTTTGAAATTCAAATGCTTTTACCCTAACGCCTCGAGCTAAAAGATTCTTTATTTGAAAGTCCATGAATAATACACGTACATTATAATAGGTTCGATCCTACTCAAAGTATATGTGTATTGCTAATAATAAATCTAAATTACAATTACCCTACTTGAAATAAAAATATATTTAACATAAAACTTTTCAATACTATAATTATTATACAAAATTTAAAATTTTTTCAAACAAACAATGCAAAAGTTCTCTATATATCACCTTTTTAAAATCTATATTAAAATACTTAATATATTTGTTGTAAATACATTTAACGGCGTAGGCCACTTGTTTAATGCAAAACTGCCATACCTCTACCGCGACACGTCCAATAGAATTTTCCTTTTCAAACGTAACGGTCCCCGTCGAAAAAAGGCGGCCGGTTAAAGGTTGCGTTACATCCGATATATTTAACATGCAAATCACAAACGCACATGCTAAAAAAAAAAACTCTTACCCGCGCAACTCCGCCACCGTCGCCTGCTGCACTTTCCAAATCGTCGTCCGGGGACTTTCGAAAACCACCGCGCGCCGGTCAAATCCTCCTCGCCGCGCAAAAACTCGTCCGATCGCTCCGGGAGCAAAGAACAGGGCCAACCCTCCTCGCATCGACGACGCGCAACATGTCACCGCGGGATATCCGATGTTCGAACGCACACACACGCGGCCGGCGACGGCGGCACCGAGCGGAGAGGAGCTACTGCCGGGGCGCCTCGCGCTTTTCAAATGATACGCGCGCCTCCGCGGGCGACGCGACTCCGAGGACTCGTCCGGGCCGCGAAAACCTCTCCCTCTCTCCCTCCTCCCTCTACTCGCGTGGAAGAGCGCGCGCCGCGCTCGCCGCTAATCGTTTCGTGAACGGATATTTTTCGTATGCCCCCCCGCAAGCTCCCCTCCCCCCGCGCAAGCGGACTCGAGGACGTGAGTAAGAGCGGCGAAAATCGAGCGGTAGGTATACTCGCAAAGTCGCCGGGCCGCCTCCTCTTCTGGTGCGCGAGTGTCGGGGAAGGCCGATCGACTTCGATTACATATGCGCGCGAGAGAGTGAGAGTGTTGCGTTAGTGGGGGATCGGGGAGAAATTTTTGGCGGATCGCGGCTGTAAAAAATTTAGCGCTCGGCGGGGACAGGTGCTGGGCCTTCCGACGGACGCTTTATTGGCTGGAATTTTCCGCGATTTTTATAGCGATCGAGTAGTTTTTTTTTTCTTTTTTATCGATATCGAAAATTTTGACCGGAAGAACAAATGATAAAATGGGATGTCGATTGCAAAAGCTTTTATTTTCACGCACTTAGGCGAGAGGGATAATTTTTTAGGGATTTAAGTATTTCAAATAGATGATTATAGCAATAAGCATAATTATTATTTAAACGGTTTAAGAAATATATTTTTTGCAACATTTTTCGCGCGTTGAATATTTTCTTTTTATTTAAAAGTAACAAAAGTCACATTATTGAAAAATATTTCGTAATACATTTGATGAGTGTTAAATCTTAATCAATTGAAAATAAATATAAATGACTATTTTAAGCCTGAATAAAAGGTGAATTGATGTCATGGATGTTCTTTTTATGTAAAACGCGATGTCCGCACGGAATACATTCACTTTCAAATTTACACAAATTAGTACATATACGTATACTAGAATCAGATAAAACTATTCGCAAGGTATCGGGAGTCAATAAAAATTTCTAAGCGCCCGATAGTATTGTAGTGCTACTGTTGATTGTATAAGGAAAGTAGTAAGAAAATTGCAAAATCCAAGATTTCAGCTTATTTTGTACTTCAAAACTGTTGGGTTTAAAAGTGTTAAATTAGAAATGAAATTTTTCACAAATTAGCCTACGAAATCTTCGTGTAAAGAAAGCTATAAATACTACATTTTTTCTTTTTAAGGTAGCTCTTTTACGGACGCATTTTACTGAACAAAAAAAGAATTTTAAATTTTAATTTTAGGTATATTTCATCTCACTCTTACTCTTCTCCTTACTCTTTATGTTTACCAACCCCCCCTCCCCACCATGTTCATCTTACAATTTCTTTGCTATTTTAAAATAATTTTAAATTAAAAGCAATAAATATTATGCAATTTTTTATCAATCCCCAAATTTTATAATCTTCAAAATATTGTCATACCATAATTAAAATATTATCATTTTTTTTTTAAATTTATTTTAAATAATTTTTTATATTTAATTGATATTTTAAATTTTCTAAAATCAACACTTGATATTTGCTTTGCAATTACACTTAAATTAAGATCTATTTCTTAAGATATCATAAGTAATAAATTAAAATTTACTTTTGTTTGCCCGTTCACAGGGAGTATCGAAAATTAATTTTAAAGTTGCAAAAATTAATTGAAGAGGGATTTTAAAAGACTTCTTTAATGATAAAATTTCTACTCCACCTGGCGGTATTTACCATAGTGCGTTTTTAATTAGTGATTTTCCTGAGAAGCCTATAATCCACCTACGCAGAGAAAGTGATATTGTATGTACTGCATAATCATTATAAATAATACTTTATTTTTAATAACTTCGCCTATACATTTACAATATCTGTACAACATTTTTTTCTCGCGTTTATTGAAAATTTAAAAAAATTTGATTAATGTTTTAATTTAACTGTAAAACGTTGAAAACTATAAATTTTTAGTTTTTAATAGCTGTATACAATAGTTAGTTTTTGGTTAAACTTCTGTGAAGAAAAAACTTCTTATACGAGGCAGCGAAATTAATACCGTTTAATTAAAGGAAAAGTTATAAAATAAGGACATTTGATACATTTTTATACCAACTTCTTCTAGATTACGTGCAATGAAGATGTCTTATCACATGAAGAAGAAACTTTATACTCCTTTTACATTCTCATATGCGGCAAATCTGAACATCTTTTACATGAATTCCCTACGACGTTCATGAACGTCTCTTGTATTACTTAACCAAATTACAAAAGGACAATCTGAGAATCAAGTTATATAAATATTGTACAAAAAATGATATTTCCTAAATGGCAATATTTATAAAATTTGTTATTATTTTAATATTAAAATAATATTAAATTTTGAAAAATTGTTTATTGCATCTTTAATTCGAGGTTTAATTAACGAATTTCTTTTGATACAGTGCAGAGATTTTGTAACGAGAAATTATTAACAAAATTTTATAAATAAAAAACTTATTTTTACAAAGAATCTTATAATACTGCTTTTATATATAGATATATAGATTTCAATAAGTTTAGTAAAGATATTAAAAATTTACATCGAACTACCTCAAACAGTTGGGAGCAAATACTTATTACGTAATCATCAATGATGTTTTTCTTGATAAATAAATAATTATTATATTTCAATAGTATAATATAACTTTTATCTAATAAATCTATTACAAAATTTTAGATGAAAAGCACCATAGAGATCGTAGTGCTTACATTAAATTGTTTACAACATTTAAAATGATAAATTTGAATTTATTGAATTTATTGGAAATTCAACCTGTATCCATTATCCATTTTCAGTTTTATGAAATGGAATTGAAAAATATTTCAATGAAGATGTATATTTCAGAAATTAAGATTGATATCCAAAAATCATACAATTTTTATCTTTGACACTGCACTATTTTAGCAAATTAAGAATTAAGTTTTATATTTTAGTATCATTTTATAAAACTTTTACATTGTTGCTTAGTTTATATTAAATTTAAAATTAGAATTTATCGTATATATATAATTTACGTTTATATAGTTTTGTTGATCTCATAATAATTAATATATTCTAATCGTAAAAATAGAATATTAAACATACAAAAGTGAAAGTTCCAACTATAAATCAACTTAAATTACTACTGCTTCTACTTATTCCTAAACATTCATTGAATGTAAATAGTAAAATCATTATTTACAAAATAGTATAGGCTACTAATTATTTAGTAATTCGTATTCTCATCCCAAAAAGATGAACTATATAATCTTCAAGCACACGTTCACTCAAAAATTCAACTAGAACTTCTAGAATTCCTCAAGGTCGCAATGTAAGGCCTTTGCTCAGTAGGACACACAAAATTTTCAAAAGTATCTTGCCAATCTCTGGATTTTTGCCCAACCGGTTGCATCAAGTTGTTCCACAATGCATTAGCCGCTGAAACAATAACGCCAAAAGTAATTATGCTGTAATACTCAAGCAACGCCCAAAACTGCTTGCATAAAGCAGTGTATGATTCAATCTTAACATCTAAAATCCTTAAAAATGAACCGGTCAAGCGTGTATTATATATATTATGTATGTTTCATGCAACGTACTTCGGGCATTCGTTTTCTGGGTGATGTGAAAACAGTCGGTGGAAAGGTAACTCAGGTCAGACTGCCCACTGGACGTCACCGGGAAGGTTAAATTAGTTGTAAATGGTTGGAACACTACGGCGAAGTCGTCCCTTTGAAATTCGGGATATTGCGATATCTCTTCTTCTAATTTTTGCCATCTGGAATTTAAGAAATTGTATACTATTTTAGTTATCATTTTATTGGCTAATATATTTTAATTGCTTTTTCAGATAATTGTACGAAAATTACTGCGTATACACAAGATACATATACTTTTTAACGAAAAAATATTTTGATAATTTAATTTTTCAGTTTTTTTAATTAAAACTTTATAATGAATGCATTTTTTTATTATACTGTATTTAATTTTCATAATTCTTTGAAGAAAACTGCTTGAGTTAAAAAATTGTTTTGTAGTGTTGTTTAATGTTTGCTATTATAACTACGCTTCCTTTTAGAATAACGATAATGAGTGTTGTAAAATAACACTTAAACTAATATTGTCGATGCGCTTACTTTGCGAAAAATTTAATAAAGTGTCTTACATAAAGATTGTTTAGTCGTAAAAACCATCATGTGCCAATATTTTTCTACCTCTCGTGATCAAAACCAATCATCAATTGAAACATAACATAATTGAATTCACTTATAATACTTTACCTAGTCATGATATCAAAATAGTACTGTCTTTGACTTCTGTAAGCCAATCCAAAAAGACACGAGCACTCAAAATCCACTGTAAGTTCGCAGAGACTCGATCTTCCGGTAATTTCAACAAGAACCTGCAAATGTGGCGGTGACACAATTGATACCAAAGTTCTTGGCAATTCTTCCCGCAGTAAATGAAGTACCTTCAGTAAATCTGTTTTATGATTTGACAAAACCATTGAAGCTTTGGGCAAATAACACATCTCTGAGCAAAAATCATTAGCTCCGATCATCAAAGTAATCAGCTAAAAAGAAATTTGAAAAAAATATGAATTTTTAATGAGTTAATTAAATAACTTCAAAAAATAATTGTGTACGATATATTCGAATATTTTTTTTAATTTACTTTCAAATCTGTTAAAATTATTTAATTTTAATTATATTTTAGAAATGCTAAATAAAGATAAATTTCAAGTTTTTTTCCGAAAACCACAGAAATTATTACAAAAGTACAAAAACTAACAAACTGCACATTACCTTCCAATGTTTCTTAATATTTACTCGAGGATCGCTTTTCATCCTATTGATTATAGCTTGGGCCATATACGGCATATCTCTAGATATAGCTCCTGACTCTGCAACATTAAATTCAGATGCCTTTTCAAAAGTAAACGAATCCGTAGCAGCAAAGCCAAAAAGATTTGGGTTGAATTCCTGGAAATAAAATAATAAGTTATGCTTTACTTTTACTTCCAACGATAAAGTTCAAATTATATAGCTTGAATATTGTAAGATTGAGTGAAACTTTGACAAAGGAATTGCTTTATTTGCATGATAAAATTACTTTTCACGCATTTAATTTCAAAGAGCATTAAAACATTGAAATGTAAGCAATTACGCGTTTTAAAGTGACAAAAAGTCTCATAATTTCTAAAATCATCATCCAAGCTTGTCGAATAATGAAAAGGCTTTTTTTTTTACTTTCGTTGAAGAAAACTTCAACCGACACTTCCTTAAATGCGTATTTACATTCAGGCTGGGTATATCGTTTCACCAGAAATAGCATTTAATGCAACACACACAATGTCTACAGTGACGTGACTCTCGCAAGTATCTCAGTAACATTCATTCATATTGATGATCCGTTGTGCGGTATTTTTCGACCGTTACTGCTGCCAAACTCAAAGATTGCTTATTCCCGAATAAGAGTGCATCCAAGATTTAGACTTTTAAATTTTACCGTTGAATAATTAAAATTATGTCTGCGTTGCTTTTAAGCAACTTAATGTTATTTATTGATTAAAATTATTGAAATTTTATTAATTCTACATCATTAAATGAATTTATTGGTCCCTTATCTTTGCTAAACAACAAATAATCCAATTATTTTCAAAATTACAAGTTCAAAAACAACTCTCGAACGACTCTGTTGTAACTAACATATCAATTACCTATAAAATTCGATGTAGAATTAAAAGCTGCTTTAATAAGCTTATTCTACTATAAGCGCGGCATAAATTTAACTTTATAACGAGGAGACTGTACATTTATCAGATTCCAATTAAAATACAAAAAATATTCCAATTATATATTTTCAGAAAGATTGCACATGCAAAAAGGTATTATAAAAATACTCTTTTAAATCGCCGCACGGACGTTACGAGACACAGCGCTTCGCGTCGATGCGTCTACTCGGCTAAAATTGATTAAAATATACAATCGATCGATCTACCGAATGAAAGACGCACCTTCAGTATGTTGGGCAGCGTGAGAAACTCTCTCCAGGAGCCCTGGCCGCCGCCGCTGGCCACGACGCCTCTGTTCTCAATGAAGACGTGGAGAAGACTGGTAGCGAAGACACCGAAGCCGGCGGTCAACGAATCGCCCATCGCACCGATTACGTCGATGTCGCCGGGACGCAGCTGGTGGACCGACTGGGGCACCTTTGCCGACCTGCCGACTGGACGTTGCCGCGTTTATTTGTGGCTGATTAGAATTATTATTATTTTTGATCGGCCTGTTTTGGGGCAGCAAACTCGTTCGGACTTTCTCCGAAGTAAGCGGATTTTTTTAGCATACCGGAGTTCTGTGTCAATGTGCTCAATGTTTTCTCTTTAACTTTTGCTTTTATAAGGAAACTTTAAAGAATGGTTGATTTTATATAATGTTTTAATCTTTATTGAAGTGGGACTCTTCGACCTTTGCCTTTGGTTAATTATGTTACTTTAACGCAGTTATTTTCTAACGTAGAGAGTATTAGGCCTCCGGGTCCACGATTTTGTTACAATTAGAGAAGTTATTCTTTGGCTTAAAAAAAGAGGTAGTAGGTATCGTGTCTAAATGTTTTTTCTAATAAGGTCTAAATAGAAGTATTATATAATAATACAGAGATTTTTTTTCCATCTCAAATTACGTTAAGAAAATATTTAAAATTTTATATTTCCCTATAAGTTTTTCAAAAAAACTTGCTGCATGAATTCACGGGTACTTTTTCTCGGGCTTTATCTTATGACTATAATAATTATTTTTCTCTTTCAGAATATACTGTAATCAAAAAATTAAGAAATTATGTTATTGTAATATTTTTATAATGCACTAGTAATTTGGTAGAAAGGGAGTAAGTCTAAGCAAATTACCATAAAAATATTGATAATTTTAACCTCTTCTGACCGACGTCCACATATGTGGACAAATATTGAATTTATAATTGTGACGTGCCCTAATTTTTTTTTATTATTAAATTAAAAGTGCTATAAAAAAATATTTATTGTGGATTATTTCCTTAGTAACTCGGCTAACCCGGGGGATGAAAGGGGTTGGGGGTGGGTTATTTTTGAATATATAAACGACTCCCACGCAATTTTTTATTGCAAATAGTACTAGTGTCCACGTCACATATGTGGACACACATTTTATAGAAGAAAATATATACACTAAACGATATATGTATGTATATTTTAAGTTTTTAGGACACAAGAATAATAGATCCATGAAAAAAAAATTTTTTTATTTGTGCATTCATGGTGCCATTTCAAAGCTAAATAAAAAAAAAGTCTGTTTCTTATGCACTCTCATTATAGAATTACATCAGAACAAATATCACGCCAGATTCTATTTATTCTAGTGGCTACAATTACCGTTTAATACAATCTAATTGGAGCTCATAATTTCTCATCAATGCACACAGTATAAAATCGCAATGTTCTTTTTACAGCGGTGCATCATTATAACGAATAAAATTACAAATCAAAGGCATTACCTAGAAAATAACAATTCCTTTCGTGGCATTGAAACACAGTTATTTCTGTGTAAATAAGATATACATCGATCCAGTACGGTTGAATAATTAGAATAAATCTTGTTGATTTCAAGCACTGGCATTAGTAAAGTGATTATGCGCGCTCTTCGCGAGATAAGTATCGCAAATGACGTACACGATTTAACATACTTGCACTAAAAAGCAGTGTTACATCTTATACTACTCTTTTCAATGAATTTCATTTTTATCACTCATTTGAAATTGTTGAAATGGCCAAACAGATTAATTTCAAGAAAAAAAAATTATGCTTTTCAATTTTTACTTTAAAAATTTCAGCATTATTTTATTTTAACATTTTATTAATTTACTACCCTAATAGACTCAGTTGATAATCAATGTAAGGATCACAGTATGAACAACTGGCAGGCTAAAGACTTACTAATTTTTTGTATTGTACTTAAAAACATATTATGATGATTAACACTAATAAAGCATAAATTACTAACATTTGTTGCTGCCTAAAGTAATCTATTCTTTATTCGTGGTTTGGTGGTTGAATATTTTGTAGCTTTTAAGTCGTGTATACCATTCATTTCCATGTTCTTGAGTCCATTCACGGAAGAAGCTTTGACAAACCGATTTTTGTTCGTACAGCTTGTAAAAATATGTTTTTCTTTTTACGTAAGATTACCGTACGTTTAAAACGTGAAAAGTAATAAATGAAAATATTATTTTTTGTTTTTAGTACAACAATTAGGCACTGCGAACACGAAAAAAATTAATGAAACTTTTTCCAAAGCTTTAAAGTTTTAAGCTCAATGCGATTACACGAATAATGCAATTTAACAAAATTAAAATACAATAAAAAATACTTTACTGGAAACATTGCAAGGGAAAGGGCCTTCGTAATACTGCTGCGTGCGATCATCATCCTTGGCCATTTTGAGCAATCTGCTATTTCTCCCAGTTCTTCCTACAATACATTTTCCAAAACTGAATCATTTAACAATCATTCAATTAATATCAGTTTAAATGAACGCTTAGAAACTGATTAGGATTTTATAAAACTGCTTTGCAAATTATTAGAAATCATTTCTTAATATTAATCGTGATATAAAATGTGGATTATTTTCTGATAAATCTTGAATACTACGATAATAAAATAATTAGGATTATGCTAAGCATTGATAAAGTGCAGAAACTAACCCGAAGAATGACTTTCAGCTTTGTGGAAACTTATTTCCATAATAAATTTTTTATTTTTTCTAATAATTGCTTAACTCTATACTATATTATTGAAAGTATTAACTCATCAAAAAACTAAAAGTTGAAAAAAAAATGTGTACGTATTTAGATTAAAAAAAAATATTAATCATTCACTTAAAAACAAATAAAAAAAACGAATTC
This sequence comes from Ormyrus pomaceus, assembly GCA_900474385.1. Lineage (NCBI taxonomy): Eukaryota > Metazoa > Arthropoda > Insecta > Hymenoptera > Ormyridae > Ormyrus > Ormyrus pomaceus. The sequence continues at coordinate 41,593 of UCOM01001193.1, forward strand.
TAACGAACCAATTACTTCACCGGCCCAGGTCCTAAATGCCCGTAAAAGCTTAATGTTCGCAGGAGAATCCAAAAAAGTCCTTTGTCCCGCAACGTCAATCGCAAACCAGCCGACCACTGTCACCCATAAACAAGCAAACCTTGCAACGTTCATATTGCACTCTTCAAGGAAGACGCTTCAGATAAAAAGTCGAAAGAGAACCGCACCCGCGACGCGGTTCGAACCGATTGGCGTCGCGTCAAAAATCAATCTGACTCGGGAGATGCTAGGGACAAGGAGCTTGTAAAATGTCGGTAAGCGCGGCGGAACCGCGAGGGAGGAGAACGAGATACGGAGACGCGAGAAGAGGAAGGTGGAGGATGTCGGGTTCGCGCATTTTACGCGTAGCGGCGACATAAAAGCAGGAAAAGTACGCGCGCACTGCTGTACAACAAGTCCTTGAGGATTGAACACCGTCGCGTTTCATTGTACATACCGAGAGCGTATACACTCGGGCGTCCTTGAGGGTCGTCGCACGGCCCGCGAAATCGTATTGTGACAAAACGAGGCAGATTTAATAAAAGAAACAGCATCAGCGAGCCGAGAGCGATGTTCCTTCGGAGTTCGCGTGCGGCGGGTGTTCGGACAACTGGAGCAATTAGTTCTCTCTAAAGGGTAGATAATAAGTTTGAATAATAATAAGGTGGAAGACTGGAGGGCCAATCTTCCGTTTGATTACTGAAGTTTAGGAAAACGTGAAAATTCGGTAAATTCGATAAAAATTGTCACTTTTGAACTAAAACTAAAAATTTATCTCTTAATTTCAGTCTCTTCCACTCGAACAAAAAAAAAATAACAATTTTTACTTAGCCTCTTCGGAGCTGCAGCAATCATTTAATTTTAAATTATAAATTATAACAATGTGTAATTTATTAGTTAAAAAACTATATAATCAGCTGTTACAGTAATGACTAATAAATTATAAACTCGTTAAGTGTTTTCCGTAATAGTTTTTTTTAACTAGAAGTTACATGCTTCCCTATATCGATAAAAAAGAATATTCTATATAAATAATTGATAACTATGCTTAAGAAAATTAATTGAAAGAACTAATAAAAAATTGTTTTACTTAAAAAATAAAGCTTTTAATGTATTTCTAGCAATGTTTGATTATCAAAAAAATACATAAAGTTTACATATTTGCATTCCATCACTTTAAAAACTTCTTATATCTTTCTGATGAACTATCTTAAATTTTACAAATTTAAATATACAGAAATAAGTTAATTAGCACTTTAATTTAAAATTCATCTTAAATTTTTAACGTATATATTATGACTTTGATAAAACTTATTTAAAATCTGTATTCTATTTTTGGACTAGTTCAATAAAATTGAGGGTTTGAAACTCAAAATAGTATATGATACTCTCAAGGAAAATATCTTTCAAACTTGTCGACCTCGGTTTTCATTTCGGTTGGATAATGTCTTTTAATAAGGATTTTTTTACGAAACATGACAGCAGCAGATACACAAGTTTTTAATTGCATATTCCTATCAATGATTAGATTGTCTTATTTGAATTCTGAATAACAACAATATATATTTTATATATAAAATAATCTTTCTAATAATTTTACGAGAAGCACAAAATTTGATAGGTGGAAATGCTTTTAACACAAATAATTATAGAATTTAGCATGTTTTTAAAATGTTTATTTATTTATATTACAGATTAAAGTTCTGCTTTGCATTTTAGGGTTTCATTTAAAATTTTTGAAATTATAATGTATGAAAGTCTATAAATTTGATAGTACTTGTTATGAAAAGTTATTGATGACCATAAAGATTTTTATTTAGTTTCCTTATTTTCTGATAATCGAATGCAAAACTTATCATTGACGGTTAAAACTTTTTTTACATTACTAGCAAAATCCAACGCGCTTCGCGCGTACTATTTTCTTTTTTTGAGATTATACGCGTAATTTTTCAGCGTGATTTGACTTTACTTCATTTAAATAAAAATTTTAATTATTTATTTATTTATTTTAAAGTAAATAATTTACCTAAAATCTTAAATCAAAATTTTTCTACATAAATTCACGGTCTGAAATTAGTCTACTATCTGTATCTATAAAATTCAAAATTAGCGAACCAATCACGTCGCTGTTTCAGAGGCTTCACAACATTCGACCATCTTTTTTTTAAGAGAGGAGGATTAAGAGAGGATTACAAGTTGACTTTAACAAAAGTTATAAATGTTTACCACTACTATTTCAACAAATTTGGCCTCAAAATAACGACTGCGACATGATAAGTTTTAATAAATTCGAATTATTGGATAATTAGAAAGATATATTTTCAGTACCAAGTAAATACAAAGAAAATTATACTTGATACGAAGTATAAAATGATAAAAAAGGATTACAAAGAAAATAGGATGCAAAAGTATTATTAATCACTCTCACTTTTTTCCGTTTTGTATCATCATTTCATCAATAATAATTAAGCAATAAAGTAAAAAAATGTTAAAAATGTGAAATCAATACAAATAATGTATGAAACAGATGCATGTAGGACAGTACGAGGCCAAGTTCATGAGTATTAAGTCAAGTACGTATTAAATCATTAGCTTCTGTAAGTGAGACAAAATATCGAACAGTTTTTCTTTACGTAATACGAATAAATTAAATCTCCTTAAAAATTGTAGTTAGAGATTAAAAAAATTTTATGACATTTTTTGTGCAAATAAAAATCCGGAAACAGTAATTCGGAACAGTAAGATATTTGTATTTTTTTTTTATTAAGATACAATAATTATTTATTTACTATGCTGTAATTGAGCTTATGTAACAAAGATAATATACAAGGGCATTATGCAAAATGTGTACAAAACAAAATTATACTAAATTCTGATTATCCCTGAACATTGAATACGTGAGGGTCAGTAATGCAACAGTATCGTATTAGAAAAAATTTAGCCTCAATCGCACGATCTCCTTAATACGAGTGTAATTGCAAACACCTTGTACTTGATGACGTTTTCGTGAACCGATTTTGTCGAACTTTTCACGCGTTTCAGTTGAAATTCTACGAAAAGTTCGTCCGAAGGACTTTTTCGACTCTGGCGCGTTTTTTACAAAAGAAAACAAAAATTTAGGTCTTCCATACAGATCTTTTAATGAATTAAGGACTTTCAATTAACTAAAAAAATTTCAGTGTTCTCATAAAACTATAGATTAAAATTACTTTAGAAGCAATGCAACGGGAATTTATTTTGGGTGATAATACACGCTTCAATTTTATAAAACTTAAATTTACTGCCACTGTGATTGTTAGAATGCGGAACAAAGAAAAGCAAGTAGTGTGGAATAAACGGCTTTTGTTTTACATTCCAATTTACCATTACGTCCGCGTCGTATCCAAAATTTCTTTCGATTTTAACTCCTCCGTTTTGTATGTCTTAACATCTAAAGTCCAATTTTGGTTCTCTCACTTTGCCTCCTTTGTACTTTAAATGCTTTGTTCTATAAACTGTTTGTCTCTCTTTCACCTGTTCCTTATTTCATACTTTATCTCAGTCACCGATCGTTTCCCCTGGCTTTTTATTTCTGTGAGCGTCAATGATAATTTTCTCGCATCACATATAGGATGGTTGCATTAATATGCGCCGTACGGTTTCTGTGGACGTATATAATGCCATGAATTCTTTATTTTTCTCCTCTACTTATTTGTACATTACGGTAGCCGCTCGTGAGTCACTCCCACGCAATTGAAAACTTTTTGGGATAAATTAAGTTTATTTCAACGGTAGAAAAGATTATTTTATTATAAAGACAAATTAAAGTAAACCATAAAAAAGAAAATTTTACTACTCACTGTTGTTCAGCTCATAGTATTATTATTGTATTTAATTAAGGAACAGTTATACTTATAGTGTGCCATAAAAATAAAAAAAACTTTTTTATCAACGTTTTAAAAAATTTCATTTTATAAGTTTAGAAAAATGTTGTTGATTTTTCTATAAAATCCAGTAAGTGCAGATTCGGAGGGGGGGAGGGGGGCACTGAACAGCGATCCGCAACAGCTGGGGTACAAAATCGTTGCAAACTGGCGGCATTCGGAAAAGAGGAGGCCACGACTGAAAAAGCGATAGATAGTATCGTCCACACCCTGTTCCCCACTCATCCCGACCGATGGGACGAGCCCCTTCAAGAGTCTGAAGCTCCACCCTTTACTAGGGCGGAGCTAGAAAGCGCAGTACCTTCAACGAGAAATAAAAAAGTGAAGGCAGTGGCTTTGAACTACATATAGCTTTTGCTTGTCACGCAATGGTTTTACCTCCAGGCAGGTATTTTTTTTTATTCCCGTTGGAACGAAGCGAAGCTTGTACTGAAGAGTAATAATAAAGAAACAGCGTATACACCGTCATTGCAGAGACCTTTATGCATATCGGAAACTTTTCGGAAACTCCTGGAGAAACTAATAAGATTTAGCCTTAACACGCAGCCGCAAATATCCGGGGACCTCGCTCCAACTGTCAGTGTAACTTTCAGAGGAGTTTCACCATAAATGTTATCCAGTAAGTATCATGAGACTTATTTGTAATTGATCAATGCATTACAAGTCTACATAAATACTTTCGTAAAAATTAGTTTGTTAGGAATATAACAAATTATTGTATATTCAGTGCCGTCTTTAAGGGCGGGCCTACCGGGCCTGAGCCCAGGGCCGCAAGATCCAAAAGGGCCCCGCTTGCCAAATAAATTTTAAGATTTGTAGTAAGCATTTCAAATAAAAGACGCCAATGTCCACTCTGCTAGCGAGCGCGACAAATCCGCGTTACGCCACCTAGCGACCAGTCGGCCGGGCACCCAAAAGCGCCCAGGCTCATCCCACTCCCCAAGACCTTCCTCCAACTTTCCTACCACAAAATGCCTACACTATTGACAAATTTACAAATGTTTTGATTATTTATGTTTTGATGATTGTTTTCATATCAAAATTTTTCTGCACTATATACATTGCTATCATATTATGCAAATAAGTCAAAATTCATTTTACCAAAATACTATTAGCATTTATAATTAGTGTTGCTATTCTGTTTTGCATTTTTTTCTTCTGCTAATTTTTTACGTTACTTCCCGATTCGATCAGAAAAATCTTGGGGCTGCCCTAAGTATATATATGCGTAAGGGCCTTTTAAGAATTTTCATAAGGACCTAATAAGGCGGGTTGCGGTGTATTACACGAGGCCCTGATTTGCCAAGCTAAATTCAGAATTTACCTGAATGTACTTGAAGTACATAGTACCTTTTAATACCGTCAAATAGCTAAAATCAATCAAAACTCAGGTGCTTACAAGGCCCACGGAAGGCCATTATTTCTATTCCCATGTATGAACATATCCTTCATAATAAATACAAAAATTAAATAATTACATAGTGTAGAATAAACTAAGCAATAAGTTTAGAATTTTTAGGTTTTTAGAATTTATTTAGAATAAACGTAGTTACTTGTAAATAGGCTGATACATAATTAACTTACATATTAACTTACAAAACTAACTTACAAATAAAAAAATTCGAAAAGTTGTAACATATAAAAATTCATACAAGTTTCCAAACAAAACACTGGTTAAGAATACTTACAAGGAGAGTATACGACATTTGGGTAATGGATTTTCCTGTAACTTTGGGATATGTTTTCTAATGTTAAAATATGAAGGAAACCGCGTCCGTTCGGCCTAACGCTCGATTTTTCAAAAGTTATGTGCTCTTTTAGCAAAAATCTAAGAAAAATCGATTTTT
>UCOM01001194.1:0-47297 GCA_900474385.1 Ormyrus pomaceus
ATTTTCCCCCCCCCCCCCCCCCGTCGAGAGAGAGAGAGAGAGAAAGAGAAGACGTGCTCTTTCGCGCGGGAAGATTATCGCGCCGGCGATTCTGCTTTCTTCCTCAACGTGCAATTAGGCCGCGGACTTACACGTGCGCGTATATATAGACGGAAGCGAGTACAAATTGCCGGTCGCGCGCGCGGAATTTTAAATGCTAATCATGCGCGCCCACTCCGCCGCTCTCGTTCGGAGAATTGCCCCCTCGGTTGAAGCCCCCCTTTTCCGTGTCCTCTCTCTCTCTCTCTCTCTCCTTTCCATTCGGCGAAATGGCGCGAGAAAATTGGGTGCGGGAGGAGGAAAAAAGTCCCTGTCAATTTGAAAAATTACCGAGCCCGAGTTTATTCCAGATTTTTACGCGCGGGAATCGGCGACTGCGCTTATGATTGCCAATTTTTTGCGCCCGAACGAGAATGTGCCTGAGCTCTCTCGGCGAATGTTTGTCGTATTACGGGCTATTTCTCTACCGGGAGTGGAAAGTTTCTTTTGCGGTCGAGATTGTTTTTGATAGATAAAGAGACATCAAAGGAAATTCGTTATTTAAAGGTGAAGGGAAAATGTAAAAAGCTTTTATATTTTATATAACTTTTCTTGTTTATATTTAGGGTAAACCTTCAAATTTCAGAATTATTTCTTCTTTTTTTTATTGTTTTCCGTTTTTAAATTTTAACTTTGAATTATACACAAATTATTGTTAAATTAACAAATTTTCAGCATAATCCTTCTTTGCAAATTCTGATCCTTTATTTTTTAAAAGCGTTATTATTTGTGCGTTGATGAAACAGAATTTCAAAAATGTCTGTTGAGTGCTTAGAATGCAACTTGGCACATGCGTTTTCAATTTAAGTTTCTCTGAAGGCATTCTAGTACGCGGGAACTATTTTGAATACGTTTCAGAGAACTGTGCAAGTTAGAACTTTCAGTGAACTCGTAGTTAATTGGAGCTTTTTATGTCATATCTTCTTTAAAATAATTTTAACATAATCTAGACATTGTTAAAAATAAACTTCATAGTTTGAGATAAGAATATTCTTACTTGTTAGAAACGAGAAAAAGTGTTATGCACTAACATTAATTATAGTAGTAGTCTAAAGTGAAAGTTTGACACCAAACAAGTTATTTATTAAAGTACTTAATAAATTTAAAGTAATAGCCACTTTTTACAACAACCACTTCGTATTTTACATTGCTAAAACGTATAGTAACGTTAATTTTATTTTAGCTTTAAAATGGAAAAGTATTTTTATTTACACTAAAAAATATAGTTAATAAAATTAATAAAAAATGATAATATAATTTCGTTAATATGATTAATATAATTTCGTTGATATAAAATGAATGAATTAATTAAATTTAAAAAAATGTCCGCTAAATTTGAAAGCGAAACCGAACTCTAAACTTGTGATTTATTTACCTAATAAAGTTAAAATACGAGCCGTCTCTGAAGAGTTTTATGGCACTTTTTGCTTTGACAAAATAACAAATTTATTTCAAAAGCAGACAAATAAAAGTTAATTAAAAAACCTAGATACATTCACGAAAACTGTATTCCTTATTTAAATAATTTATTTTTCAATTAATTTTGAATTTCAGTTAAATGTAAATTGTACAAATAGAGTATTAAATAAGTATTAATATTTTTTAACTGAAACAGTTCGGTACATGAATCGTAAATAAAATATATTTTACAATGAAAAAAGAATTCTGAAAATGAACGTAAAAACCGAGAGGTAATTGGAAAATATTTAATACGCATAATTAAATATTTTCCAGGAATAACGATATTATTATTTATAATAAAAAGTCCATTCCTCTTAATTAATACCAAACTGATCTCAAAGATCCCGAAGCCTTTGTAAATAAATAAACGAGCCCAGCAGAAATCGGACACCCGTTAGGGCGTCATTATTCGTCCCGGCAGTCTTAAGCGGGGCTCCTCGGCTTCCACACCCGGCTCTTTCCCCCGGTATATAACGGCACATCTCTCAGCCGGCGGCGGTCGCCGGCAGTTTGTCTTACCTCCCGTTTGCTTTTGCCATTAGGCAATCAAATTATCGCGCTCTTCTCGAGATTGCTGGACGCGCAATCTTCCCTCTCTCCGTCTCGTTGTTGCAAACTAAAGGAGACGGCCCGGAGTAGCCGAGGAAGCTGCTACAAAGAGTTACCGAGAGAGAGAGGGGAAAAAGCACCACCTCGGGCAAACGGATGATGAGTTTAAATGTCGCGCGAGCGGGCTTTTTTCGCCCGGCGCGCTGTGCTTTTTGTTTTTCCCACCGGCGCGGCGCATAATTAAAAGGAAGAGGTCGTCGTCGTCGTCGTCGACGTCGGCGTTTACCGAGAAGAGCGGAGAGAAAACGGCCGGGCTTTGAAGGAGCAATCTGCTGGATTTTATGTACGCGCTCTCTCGTCTTGACAATATTTCAGTCTTTGATGCGGAGAGAAAAATGTGCCTTGACTTTAGCCCTCAAAGGCCCCGTTGTAAATTTTATGCGATTTTGATGCCGGGTAATGGGCTGCCGCTTCAACTTTCGGATTTCATCGCGCGGCAATTTCGTTTTTGTCCTTCCTGGAATCCGAAGCCTGGAATGACGAGAGTCAGGGCGAATATTTCAATGCTGCACGCTGCACCGAGCAATGCGCAACTTTCGAGTGCGTTGGGAAAAACACGCGAGTATATGTCAGCGATACCTTTTGTTTCGGAAATTCAGTACGAGCGTTTCGTGTTGCGATTTAAACTACGCGGATTATTTCATTTAAATTATTTATCTGTTATTATATTGCGAGGTAAGTTTCGTGCAAACAGCATTTTGATTTTGCGTAACGTAAACACGAGTGAAATATATAATTCTACAGAATTTATGTAAACTTGTTTATTTAATATTGAAATATATATAACGTCTAACGAATGAAAGCATTTTTGGCAATAGGATAAATAACGAAAAAAAAAAAAAAAAAAAAAAAAACAATTCAAATTATAATTTAAAATCAAATAAAAAATATTGAATTCGAAGAATTACAAAGCAGTAAAGCAAAACTAGTTTTAATTGACCTCTTTGTCAGCACACCGTCGCATGCCAAACTACAAAAAAACGTGCATCATCAGCTCTCACGCGAGCCCGACAAGGCAGAAAAACTCGCAGGCAGCGACGTCGCTGCCCCGCTGCGCCACTCATTCAGCCCTGCGACTGGGTCTCCGAGCTTCGACTCGGCTCCTCATTTGCGCGGAAGTCATTGTGCGTCGGTATACGCGCCGAGCACAAAAGAAACGGACGAGGACTTTTGCACTTGTTGCTGCTGCCGCTGCTGCGACGCGCTCCGCTGAATCCGAGTCAATGATTGTCGGCCTCGCGCAATAATCCCATCTCTCTCGTGCATGGAGGGATCGATGCCGCGCGAGAAGGTCGGACCCGGGAATCGGGGTATCGAAGAATCCTCCAGGAAATGTTGACGCGCAACTCGTTACAGCGACGCGGAAAAAAAACTGATAGCAACGAAAAATCAGTCGAAAACTACTTCCTTACAATAAACATTCAACGTTACTTTATTTAAATCTATAAATTAACCATTTCTTTATGATTAGTTATAGAAACTGCAATTCACATTTGAAAAAACTTTAAACCGGCAAATTCAACGAACTCCCGTTCGACGAAGTCGATTCTCGGAAATAGCGGTTCGCCAAATATTTCATGTCGCCTGAAAAATCGCGGACTGCAACGTTACTTTATTTAAATCTAGAAATTAACCATTTCTTTATGATTGATTATAGAATCTGCAGTTATAGAATCTACTAATTTTATTTCTTTATCATTAGTTATAGAAACTGCAATTCACATTTGAAAAAACTGTAAACCGGCAAATTCCACGAACTCCCGCTCGACGAAGTCGATTCCCGGAAATAGCGGTTCGCCAAATATTTCATGACGCTTGAAAAATCGCGGACTGCAACAAATAGGATCAATCTCACCACTATTAATATTATACTTGAGACTATAACAGAAACTTAATTTCTGCACAAACTTCACAAATGGATTTTTTTTTCAAAAAAGTCGTTAAAATAGCTTTATTTTTGTAAAACGGCGCAAATCAAATTAAAAATTGTATATGATGCAGTTATAAAATGTATTTAAATTCTTACTTTTATTCACAAAGTAGTATAGAAATTAATTTGAAGAGAGAAATTTGGCTACGATTCACTTTTATCACTTTTAACTTATTTAATAAAATAACTTTGCTTATTTACTTTACTTATTTACTAAATTAACTTATTTAATTAATTTACTTTTTAAAATAATTCACTTTTATCACTTTAACTTATTTAATAAGATTTAATTATAAAATAACTCCTCGATTGACTTCTCTCATGCATGCTTATGCCTTTCTCGATGCGAGCGAGCCAGCCACTTTTTTCACTTTGACTTCCAAATCCAAATGCGGCGGTTGGCAACGGCGCGTTCTAAAACGTACAGTTGGCCATCCCAGTTAACCTGCAACCAACTTCGTTGTTTTGTTCGAAAAATAGGTATATGCGTGATTCGAACGTGTCTCAAACTAGAAATGAAGATGAATTCGTGCACAGATCCTTTGGGTTTAAATGAAAAACAATTATTTAAAGATTTAAGGAGTAGTCTATCCAGTTACAAAAAAGACTACAAATATTCTTGAAATTGGTGACGATACTCTATGCGTATGGCACTCTGAAAAATATTGTATTCTCACACTCACTGACTAAACGTAGCAGAGGTTCGCGTTGAAAATGTTTCTTATCAGGTAAAATTAATTTTTCAATTCTCATATTTCTCATTAAGTTTTTACATAATTTATCATGCAATGCAGAAGTGATCATAAACTGGCAGAGAAGGTTTTTATTTTCATCTGTGGTAAATATTGTTTTTATCTAGACCAACCTCTCTTCAAAGGTAATTTAAAATTTTTAATTCATTAAATTTGCTTCCTAAAATATTTCTAATTATAATCATGTACATTATATTATATAAGCGAGAAGAATAATGAGTATATTTTATTTATTTTTGACAGACTCTTCAGCTAAGACAGTCAAGACAGTCTCAGACTAAACAATATTTCATATTAAAACAACCAAAGCAATTTTCATTGCTGATAAAGAATCTACTCTTATAGATTTTTTCATTATAAACAACAGTAATTGTATTAAATGTAAGTACCTTTTTATTCATTTTATTAGATACATTTTCATCAAATGTGCATTTTAAGTAGCTGTTTTATTTTCAGATGTGTAGAGTTATCCATCATTAGATATTTTTGCAGCAAAGAAAAAATAAATTAAACCTTAATAGCTTAATAGACATCTAGCCAATTAACATATAAAATAATATAATTATTAATATAGTTGTGATTCACATAATTTTTTCTAAAATAAGAATTTGAACAAAGTACAATCATTTTTTCATCAATATAGTATTAATATTATTCTTATGTCTATATTAGTATTTAAAATTCAATTTGTTTTTAATAATCTTTTTAATTTATTTTATTGCAAATATACCAGGACAGCAAGACCATTTATTTCTACTAATAATATTAAATTAAGATGCTGTCCTGTATTTTTTATTTTATTTATTTAAATACTTTTTAAATTTATTTGAAAATTATTTTTTGTTTAAATCCTTTCAATACTTTTTAGATTTGTATTATTGTTCAGTTTTTTGAGAAGTTTCTTGCACGGATGTTTTGAGTGTACAATCTTCCAAGTCTACAGCATCGAGTAGAAGGAAAAACATTGCTTTAAGAAAGAGCAATTAAATAGATTTTACGGAACATGCACTTTTTATGCAACTACAGAAGCAGTCTATTTACAAGCATAAAAGGTATACAAATTTTTTTCTTAATAATTTCATTTTTACAGTTCATTTAAATGACCTTTATTATAGGGAGGGACTTGGTTACGCTGGCAGAAGTTCAGAGAAATGCTTCTAATGTGATTTTTGCTTAAATACTTTTTCTACGGATTTGAGGTTGGTAAGTTTAAATAATTAAAAAGTTTCGATAATTATGCAAATTATTGCGAGGCTTTCAGGTCTTCGGGTGGAAAATTTTGCAAAGTTTCTTTTAAATATGGATTATACGGTTTTTGCAATTATTTAAATTGTTAACTTCACCTTGTCATGGAATTTAGTTCAGTTTTTCGAGAAGTTTCTTGCACGGACGTTTTGAATGTACAATCTGCCAAGTGTATAGCATCGAGTGGAAGGAAAAACATTGCTTTAAGAAAGGGCAATCTTCGTGACTCATTAAAAACTTAGAAACAAGGGCAGTTAATGTTTCCTAAGTGTAGTAAGAAAAGTATTATTACGTTCAAAAAGTTGTCACGACAGATTAGCTTGTAATTGCTTTAAAAATCTTAGTAATATTATAACAAAGACTGAAAATTATGCCACAGAATGTACATTAGGTAAATTAAGTTTCCAATAACAGTTCTTTTTTACTTGTAAAGCCCATTACCTTAAATTTATTGCATTAAATTGCATAAATATTAATTACAATTATATTAATTAACAAGCCTCTCAAGCTTGATATGTAAATTTCGTTACGCTCCTGATATTAAAAACTACGAATAAGAAAATACTATCCCCTGATTGACAAAATCTCATTCCCCTATTATAATTTAATTACACCCGTCGGATCCGAACGAGTTTTTCCAGACTTCAATACTAATTTCCACGCACCGCAGAAGTTGCCCCCTAAACAGACCACGCGTCGGGACATAAATTCTCCAGGCAGAAATTAACCACCCTCCGAATTAATTAAACGCTAAATTATCTCCCGCGCGTAAGGCCCGCAGGAACATAATAAATATCGAGTCACCGCAATACCGTTGAATACGAAATCACGCTCGCGCCGCGTCAAGAGTCAAACAACATGCGAGAGCGCCGCGCCGCATAAATACCGCGGCGGGGCGATGCTGCTGCCCAGATCGGCTCGGCCCGATCGAGCGGCACTTGAGTGGGTCTCCCCATCATCGAGAGCCGTCTGTGCACCTCTCACCGACGCGCGCGCACACGCACGCAGCAGCAGCCAGCCGCGCCACGAACGAAAGCGAAAGCTCTCCCGTTAATCGGCCTTAAATCCAGCGTAATTTCATCGCCCCCGTATTATATAGTAATTGGAGAAGCTCCAGATGGTACCGTCGTTTCAAATCCCGAGATATATAAGATCCCGGAGGCCGCTTTCCCGGGGATTATAAGGAAAGTTTCAAGGCGGGCGCTAGGAGCTGCAGCCCGGAATTTTTGACGACGAAAATTACGCGGCGGAGGGAGGAGGTGGCCCGGCCTAATACGTATATATATCCTCTCGCCGCTCTTTTTAATCCCGCGAAATACGGGACTGCAGTTTTGCATCTAATTAGCGAGCCATCTCTTCGGGTTTATCCGGCGCAATATTTCGCCGGGTATAAGGTATGCGAGAGCGGTGCGCCCGGCGTTTGATGAAGCTAGTCTATGTGTCTTGGGGAAACCTCCGACGTGTCTGGCAAAGTCGGGACGGTGCAAAATTGAAGTCCCTTGTCTATTCGCTGCTCTTCTCCCTGCGAGCTTCAAATCTTCAAGTTTAAATAATAACCGAGATATATATGTATATAATATTTGCCGAGCGAGCTGGAAACTTGTCAAATTTCAGCTTAATGAAGTATTATAGTTGCTTTAAATCCGACGGAATGTCAAGCGTTTCTTTGAGACATGCAGAATTCGAATGCACGCTCGAAAAGCTGGATTTCGTGTCCCGCGGACTATATTTAGCGTAAAATTAACTACAAAATTTGCCCGGATGATAAAGCACCTTTTAATTTGCCGATGCTTTAATTAATTTTTCAAATTTAATTAGTATAATAAAAGATACTGTCGTCAATTTTATTTATAAAAAAGAGCATACTAATTTTATTTATACTAATTAAAGCATAGTTATAGAAAGTAATTTCAATCAAACCAAACTGAAAGAACATCAGTTCAGTTTTAATGTACTTGTCGCGCATACGGAATATCTCTTCATTAAAATCTCAATAATAAATCAGCCTGCATTAAAAACGGCACTCAAGTACAGCTAATGCAAATACCGACAGCGTTTATTGTCGGAGGATCGCTTGAGCATATTAAAAATGATAGGGACGCGGCTTGCTTTGGATTTTCCTCTCCGGCAAAGCTTTCTCTCTCTCTTTGTTAGCCGAGGCCTCGCTAAAGCTTGTCAGACGAAACTTTCGAAAGGAATTACCGCGAAAATAGTGGCGCAGGCTTCGCAGCGCGGCCCGCGCACAAAGGCTGAAAGGCAGTTGCGGGCCGTGGAAAAGAGCGCCGCGGCACACTCTGCTCCCGGGCCGTCAGGATACTTTTTAAACCGATTGCAGCCGCTTGATGGGGGAGGATGGGGTGGGAACAATTTTCCGAGAGAGCGAGGGAGGAGCACGCCGGATATATCTCCGGGGCCGCTTTTGATAAAATCGCTCGAGCCACTTGCATCTGCTTGGCGCGGCGGGGGCTTCCTCGCCCTATTTTTACAGCTCTTTGAAAAAAATTACCGGCCGGCTGGAAGCCGCCCCCGTTTTGAGGGGGGAGCGTTAAGGTGGAGGCTTAAAATTGTTGAGAACCGGTTTAGGCTGCGCGGGAAATTAAAAATTTCTTTTCTATTCTGGTGGCGAGTCGAGGAGAGGAAGGAATTTTTTCCGTTTTTACGGCTTACGCAATTCGAGTTTTTAGAGCGTCAGTAATTTTTTAGGAATATTATTTCTCGTTGGAGAACTTGTTTATTAAAATAACAATTTTAGTATTATAAGTAGATTATAAACGTTTCAGTACTTTTAGAAAGGACGTTTTTTTAATCGTATATTTTAGAAATTTATGACAAATTTTTTTAAAAAAAGTAGTAACAATTTTATTAAGAAGCAGTAATTTTACTTAAAATAAATTAGAATTTTTTTAATAATATGATAAGTATGTCGTTTAATATACAAAAATAAACTATAGGCAAAGTATGGAAGTAGTTAGTATCTGAAAATAGGAAAAATAATATAGGAATATAGGAAAAATAAATAGAAAGATGAAAAAAATTAATTTGCCATGAATAATTATATATTTATAATCATAAAAGCTTTTAAGTTTAATGACTCACTTTCCGAAAGATTTAAATGCAATTTCAAATTTCAAAGTAAGAAAAACTTAATTACCTTCAACACTTTACAGCGATTAGCACTTACTTTTTTTTTAAAAATACTAAAAGGATCGCAAACGTTACTTACTCCTCAAGTTAATAATAACCTACAAATTCTTCATAGTTTCCAACATAAAATTTTTTATAAGAAAATCGATTTGAGGAAATTGGTTCAGTTACATTTATAACACGTACAGTGCTTAATTTAAAATTGAAAACGATTCTGCCTATAAAAGAGACGAGGAAAGAAGTCGTAAATTCGTCCTTTTAAAACACTATATTATTGACGTCCCAGTAAAATAAATTATCTAAGAAATTATTTTCACTCTCGAAAAAGAGACTCTCAAACTAATTTATCCTCCCGCGAAACGGCTAAAGCCTCTTATCTCCCGATGCGCTATCTCTTTTAGAACAATCGCAAAATTTCTCGAAGCGCTATCAACCGAACGCCGTTTTTCACGGTTATCGCGACCGAGTTATCCTAAAACACTTAGAATTCCGCTCTCCCGCACCTTCGCCCGCAAAGCCGTAACCACTTAACCCCTCCAGTTTTTTAGCGAACAAACGAGGTCGAATCGAACGACGGAAAGGCACGAGGTCGGCGCAATTTTCGCTAACCGTCAAAGCCTCCCGCATTACCGCGACACTTAACAAGAAAATGCCGGTCCCATATCACCATCGGGCAACAATGCCGATCGATAATGGGAGCCAGTGTCTCCGTGTATATCAGCGAGAGAATCCGCTACTCATCGAGTGGCCCCAACTCCCATTGAAATTCAAGCGGCCAGCGGGCAGCTGGTCCTTACCCGGGCAAATAACGCTCGTTACCACTTGCAGCCCGGGCGTTTGCACGGCGATTACAACGTCGCGCTCCGAATCCGCGCCACCGCCGCCGCCGCCGCCGCCGCCGTCGCGGCAATCTCTTAACGCTCTGTTTACAGATCTGTAATTGCCAGAGGCGATATACAGCCGATGAGGACCGAAAGAGAGAGGGCGCGCGCGGGAGGAGGATTTCAGCCTGGACTATGGGCTATCGGGTTGTACGATCCCGTTCTCATCATTCCGGGGAACGAGCTGCTGCGTAACCCTGGTTGTTGGTATTGCCGCGGGAGCACGGGGGATTGTTATGCCTGCGGAAACTTCATTTTTCGAAAGTTCCGATTATTCGATTCCGAGGTATTCGATTTGTAAATTTACTGCTACGGGGAGTTTTGAAATTCCTTTCGGAATTACGAATTTTTGCTTAAATACTTTAGGCATTTTGTAATAAAGTAGAAACTGATATAAACTGATAAATAAATGTTTTATTACTGTGGAAATGAGTTTATAAAATTTTTCTGAGCAAAGTGAGATTGAAAAAAATTATTTTTTTATAGTAAGTTGAAACTGACATTGAAAGGTTATAGATAACTGCTATTGTCAATTGCTTCTAACTATATTTTATTATCAGAATCAGTATCTCGAAAAATGTTTAAAAGTAAACAGTAATTAATAGAAGTAAAATAAATCTCGTTCAAATAAACTATAGCATCAAATGTCCCGCTAATATAAAATTGGTTTACGCGATAACTACTTATGGAGTATTGGACCGTGCATAGTTTCGATATGATGTAATACGATTGAATGCACGGGTACAGGGAAACCGTTGCCTTGCAGAATTAACGTTGATCGATCAATTACTGCACGTTGGCCATTCAAATTATCCACGCTTTTGATCAACTCTTCGGAGTACGTGTTTACTTTTAATTTGATAAAGCAGTGTTTCGACTCTTGGGATTTTTTTTTAATCCCCTTTGACGCTCGTTGATTGAATTCCTTTCGTAACGGAAGGATTTGAGCTTTGATTAAAATGAAGAGTCGCTTTAATTTCAAAGCAGCAAACTCTCTGGTTTTCTTTGGATAATGAGCTTCGCTATACTGTTGAATATTTGATAAAACTAATTTATTTGTTTGCCCGATCGTTCTTTTGGCTTGCCGCACGCAGCGGAAGCATCTCTTCATAGTATACGTGACAGTTAATTACGTTACATTCTATTTAGATCGAGTATAACGCAAGGATTCTATTTAGCGACAAAATTAAATTCGTTTTTGCGCACTGACAAGAATTTGTTGTGGAATTACACTACAGTGCCCGCGTTAATTTAAAATTTTAGAAATTTATTAAATAATATAATTGAAGAATGCATACATTCCGCAAATGGAGATTTTTTTTGTTTGAGATTATTAAAATACAAAAAATTGTATAAAAATAATTGAATTTAATGAAATTAACATCATGGAATAATATCATTATTTTCGATTGTCTTCTTAAAAAATATTATTTGAGAACAAAACAGTTGCGCGTGCCGTTGGTTAGAAAGGCATTTAAAAATCCTCCACCAATATCTAAATACACCGAACTCAGCAGCTATTTACGTAACAATAGCCCTTTGATCTTCACCCCGAGCAGCCGAGTGATCGATCAAAAACAGCCTTTCCAAGCCTCGGAAGCGCGAAAGGTCAAGTTCAGCCCTTCCCTCGAGAATCTCCCTCTCCGACAGCTTATCGAGACCGCAGAAAAAGAATAACTCTAAGCTCCCTCCTGAATGGACTTTTCGGAGCGTAAGTATCTGCGATTCGCGGCGGCTCCCATTGTGTATCGACGCCGCTCCTCTTCCCTTTCCTGGAGCAGCGGCAGCAGCAGCAGCAGCAGCCTACGTTAATCGGGATGAAGTCAATAATCCATGATCCGCTCAGGACCGCGGAGTGTACCGAGCCGCCGACATGTAATTGGGATCAGTGCTTATCTGCCGGGGGCACACACCGCCTCCTTCCTTCTCGGCTCGCCTCGATTAACCGGAACTATAGCTAGGCTGCTTAGCGCCGCCCCCCCCCCCCCCCCCCGCGAATTACGCGCATATGCGCGAAATATCAAATTCGTTTGTAAGTCGAATTACGGGGCTCCGCGGAAAGAGGAACGAGCGCGCGCGCGCGGATATCTGCGCATTTTGCGAAAATCCCCGCGGACGCTGTCGAGGGATAATAATGAGAGCCGCGCGACCGCGATATCCCGCCGACGGAGCTGCAGACGTGATTTCGATTCGGTCGACTCGCGACAATTGACGATTTTCGAGCTGGATTAGTGGACGGGAGTAAGAAAATTATGTGGGCACGGCTCAAAATTTACCCATGGATCGCGCAATTTCTGCGAAATTGCTTAATCCTGTGTGTGGGAACAACTATTCTAATGCGCTGAGCAATTAAGGGCGTATTAATATTTGGAATGTTAATGTATTTGCTATTGAAGGTAAAATAGTACAATAATTTTATATAAAAATAAAATACATAATGCAATAAACACAAATGTTTCCTAATTTTTATAATTTTCTGCAGGAGAAAAGAAATATTTTATTTGTTGTATTAATTAAATGATTAATAATATTAATTAATTAATATTAATTAATTTATCATCATTAATTCGAAATTAATCAACTACTGTTTGAATCCGAATTTCAGGGGGGAGATACATCCTAAAATGCCAGTACGTAATTTCAAATAAATAAATTTTTATCTCATCAAATCCAGTCAGAGGAAACATTCATTGAATTTCCAACAAAACACATTTTGTGCCTAAATGAAAGCCTTTCGAAATCATTTTTATCATTAAAACCCGTTTCTTCCCATTTTCATTTATAAATGACAAACTAATACCAAATTCAGTATAACTTTATACTACCCCCAAAACAAAGCTCGAACATAAAGAAAATTCATCTCACGAACGTCGACTACTCATAACCAGAATCCAGAATTTACCGTATACTCCACGTGCACGCGCAGACTCCTTCCCCCCTCCTCTCCCACTCCATAAATAGGAGCGAAGCTCAAGCTCCCATATAACGCAACATCATCATCCCCAACGTACCGTCTACGTCGTCAGCGGGCGACAGACTGTGCAAAAGGGGCTTACTCACACATCGGAGACTGACTCGGCTATGCCTCTCTCTCTCTCTGTTTCAGAGGGACCAGTCTTTACCGAGCCAATATCAAACGTGACCATCCCCGTCGGCAGAGACGCCGTACTCTCCTGCGTCGTCGAGGACCTAGCCACGTACAAGGTAAGTCTTGCATCAACTGTATACACACACAGACATAACTCGTCCGGGGGCCGAAATTCCGGTAATCGCACGTGTTATCCCGAACTTTTCCCGCTTCCGCCGGCGCCCTCGCTCGAGCATCCGCGCGCATACGCGCGAGAGACGTCAAAACTTTCCTTTCAGTGGAAGCGCATCCTTCGCGTCCCGGCGCGCGAAAAGTGCCTTAGTTACCCGAACATTTCGATTGCCCGCCTCGAGGCTCTTATGTATACGTATTTGCAGAATTACCCGGTCAAGCGTTGGGAAAGCCTGTTAAAGCTCGTGCGGCAAGCAAGCCGGGGAGTATAATCGAATTTCGGACGTCATAACTATATATCGGCCGACGTACTTTACGTTTAAGCCGCGTAAACAAGCTTTTCGACGCTTACTGCCTTATGCAGGCACTGCTCTCTTACTCGAGCGAGTATGAGGGGAAGAGAAAGCATATTTTTCTTTTAAAATACGTATAGAAAAATAAAAAAAAAAAGAAACAAAGTGAGAGCAACGTTTTATCGCGCTTTATCGAATCTTAATTAGCGCACGAACCCTCCGCACTGCAGCCGCAGTCTTCCTTTTTGAATTCCGAAGACTTAACCTCGAAGTCCTACGCACGCGGAGGATAATCAAAGGGTCCCCGTAGAACTTGATCTCCCGCGAAACGGCGCGCGCACCGCGCAGCAATTACTCAGAATATTAATTATTGCCTCGGAATCGTACAGCGCTCCTCAGCCGAGGGCGTGACTTTTCGAAGCTCCCGCGCGGCGCATTTTGCCTCGCATTTCGAGTTCGAAATTGCCAGAACTCGAGGAGAGACCTCGTAGGTAGGATAAAGGGCGGAGGGGGATCTCGAGGCGCGCCGTAGCTTAGCTTAAGTGCGTCGCTTTAAGCCCGGGGATATCTGCAGATAGTCGCGGCATTCTGTCACGGCTCGCGCCCCGCGCGCACCTCTTGTCTCACTCGCTGCAGCGAGCTTTTTAGCTCGGAATTTTTCGCTGCATTGATATAACACCCGAGTATTTTACGGGCTAAGCAGCTGAATCTCGGCCCTTATCGGGGGGGAACGGGATTACGGATAAGAGGTGCTGACGTTTCGCCGGTGGGCCGTTTTTCAATTTTTTCTCCACCGCGTTGGATTATTTCATCCGATACGAAGCTCTTTAACGCAATGTGCGATGCGAAATAAATATTAATATATTTAGTTTTAAAAATGAAATGCATTTCCTTTGACTTCGGAAACATAAAATGTTTTCTGCTTGTAAGGTTGCAGAGTGAAGTTCTATCATTGTTTCATAAAAATGTTTCGAGGATATTTGTCGCTTTTATTAAAACTTAATTTTAAAATGATTACTCGTGCCTTTAGAATCCAATAAATGGCCCACGATTCGCGAAAAGATAAAAAAAGGACAGTTGCTGCAGTTTTTACAATCGGCGAGTCAAACGAATCTTAATTAAAAATCGTGCAACTGACGCGCCTCAATAATTTATTAGAATGGCTAATTCAAAAAGAAATCTCCACCTCGGATGCGCATTCCGCTGTATCGCAAAAAGTTGCTCAATTACAGCCGGTCGAATCCGTTAATAACTTGTCAACAATAGGAACGATTCCGAAGCCTCTTTATTCCCGGCCCGTTCCAATGCTCACATCAGGAGGTTTAATCGACTGACTCTCCGGTTTCGCTTTTGAGCCTCTTTGTCTACTCGCATTCGATCTCCCTCTCTCTCTCCCCAACTTATGCACCTCGCTCTCGCACAATATCTCCGTCGAAAGTTTTCTGGGGAATAGCCGGAGTTGAGCGAAACGTATTCCGATTGTTCGCACCTTTTAATTACAGCACTTGGAGCTCGGCGCGCGCGAACGTAAATTCGCGAGGATTTCTTTTTGAGCGTTATATTCGCTCTCGGAAACTCCCGGGAAAAGTGAGGGAGGGAGAGAGAGAGAGAGAGAGGGGCGGCCAAGTCTCGCAGGGCTATCATCGTCATCGTTGCCGAGGCGCGAGCAGAGACGACCGACTCGCTCATACGGAACGTCAAGTGTCGTAAGCCCAAACGCACTTCAGCCTCTTCTTGACTAATGGATTTTCAAGTTTTATTAGTTTTATTACTGGGGGGAGAAAGTTTTTTTAGGTGATCTTGGCCCCCTTCCCCCTTTACTTCTCGGGGGTGATTATCAAAGATTACCGGCTTGCGAGGATAGTCCTTTTGAGCGCTCGTCTTTAACGCAATTTTTTCTAATTTTGCTAATTACTACAAGATTTTTGATAAACGAACTACTTTTTCACGAGATTGGTTATTAACAATAATTGAGTATAAAAAGATAATGTGAAAGAACACATCGCCTTTAAAAAGTAGTCGTACACTCGAGCGAAAAACTGTTATTACAGCGGAAACTCGCCTTTCGAAAGATAGATGAAAACATCCCGATTGATCTTACAAAGTTCTCATTGTCGTCCTCCGGGCAGCGGCAATACGCCGTGTACAATATCTGAAGAGAGCCAGGAAGCGAGAGGTCGCTTCCTCGGCGCGCGGCGTGAAATCGGAAAAGTCGACGGCAATGATCGGAAAGTGCGTGGTCGAGTGTGGCGCTCCCCGTCTCTCTCTATCCGGCTTTGCGGGAGTAAGAGAGAGAATTCTCGGCTCTCGGCGCCTTTGAGCGTTATCTCTCTCCACTCTCTTCTCCTCGCGCTGTGTGTTACGGTATAAAAGTGCGCTTGACACACCGACGGACCGCTTGAAGCTCAGCACTCGAGTGCACTTGTCACTGCCGGCGAGTTACAAGCGAGCCTTGTATATATGTGTATATATATATATATATATGATACCGGCTATACCGTTGAATTAGAACTTTCTTGGTTTACGCTTTTTTCTACTTTTCGTGGACCCTGGTGAGTACTTCGGCGTGTGCGGTCTCGCTGTCTTTGTGGACGGCGGAGAAGATAAAGTAGGCGTCGCTTACTCGCTTTGATGCTATTTATTGCGATTAGAGCCATTTTGATTCGATGAATTTAGTTTGTTTGAAGAGATTTCATGTTAGGGTAATGGTAAAACTTAAAAATGACGTTTTGCGTAAGGTTTAGAAGTCTTATTCACGAACCAGATATCATAATTAATAAGTATACCGTCTGATTTGTTTAAAAGAAGAAAAATGAACCTTTGAAAAACTCTCTTGTTCAAATAATGTCAAACAGATTTACGACGTTCCGAGCCATTATTAAGCTTATAGATTTATTCTTCTTTCAGTAGATAATCCTGAATATAGTCAGCCAGATTTGTATTATCATACCGATTAGAGAATTCGAATTTTTTTTTGTTTCACTTGAATAAATCTCGCCATATAAAAATTGTCTCAAAGTACTCTATTAAACATTTTTCCAGCTAAAAAAACCCGCGAAAAAAATATCGAGCGCAAGAAGTTTCTAAATCGTTCGTAATAAAGCTGTGCAGACTTTGTATTCCAAATCTAACCGTCTCAGTTTATCAAAACCTTGTGTTCCGCGAACCCACAAAGACTCTCGCCATCTTGGGAAAGGGATTTCGAGCTCCGTCGAGAGACGTCTCGCAAATCCCACGTAGCCTCGCAAACGCATGTATGCGCGCGCGAGAGAGAGTTTCCTACAAATATTTGGACAAGTTCTCTCCGCCTCTTTGAGACTTTTGAGTTGCCGGCGGCGATCACTGCGGGGTAACGCGATCTTTCCCCGTCGCGCCTCCGTCGCCTTCTTTATTCTTTCCCTCCTCGTTCCGCTCGATCTCGTTCCTTGTAGCCGAGCGCCCGGCTTATTTTTCTCGCCTGCGCACTTCTTTCCCGCCGCGTTTTGCATAAACAGCATTAGATCATGCGAGGTTTTACGCGCCAGAAATGGGAAAGCCCGAGAGACGGCAGATAGACGAGGATGGAGGGCCGACGGGAAATGAAATTGAAAGAGAAAGTTGCTAATCTTCTTAATTCGTTAAGCCGCTTTGTGGAGTTTAGAGTGTGTGAAAATGCGAGAATTAGAAAAGTGAAAAGTGAAATTCAAGGTAACGTCGTAACGCTTTTAAGTGAATACTCTTAAATAATGAATTTATTTACATATTTATGAATTTTTCTTCGTTTTATTAGCTTGGAGAATTACTTATTTTTTATATGTGGTTCTAAATTTTTGCCGTTTTTTCAAAGCAACATGCGAATACTAAAAATGTGTCTCTCTGCAGTATAAAATTTATAAAGACAACATCTTTCTCTTCGTGCAAGAATACTAAAATTAAATTGTTTTCTTTTCACTTTACAGTGAATTTGATAAATAATTGAATGCGAAAATTATGACGAAAATCGCAAGCTCAAAGCAGTTCAAGGATTTCAAATTATCTTAAACGAGAGCAGAAGTTTTTCTTTTCGTACGATAAAGTATTTTCTGCCTTTCTGAATAATAATGGCCGCCTTAATTTTAAAAAATCTACGTTTATATTTACAAAAGCTCGCAGAGAAAAAGCTACAAACGGAATTTCGTTTCCTTTATTCAATAGTATTTATTATTGTACAGTCTGACAAAAGGAATCTATTTGCAGTTCTTACTAAGCTCGCCGAGGCTTTTAGAAAATTTATTTACCTTTCATTAGATGAAAATTTAAAATAACAATCGATTGTATAACAGCAACTCGTTTGAGCTATACCCTCGCGTTACTCCGCGTAGCGCGAAATTGCGACGTAAACGTACGTATAAGAACCAACAAACTTTAAAACCCGTGCATCATTTAGAAAAACACGGCACCATGTAGGGCGTGAAATCAAGAGCGCGCGCGCGCGGCTACGCGAAAGGGAAAAAAGCATCTAGCCAAAGCGAGAGAGAGCCGGAGCTCGCGAGGGAAAAAGAGTCAGGGGAGCGGAGCATTCTAACGCGTTCACCCTATTACAGGTAAAGTTATACGTTTCAGACTGATGGTCACGAGTCCGTATGACGGCCCCGTCGTAATTTATAGAAAGAAGAATAGTCGAGTAGTTGGTCCGGGGCTTATTTTCAGGCGAGAACGTGCCGGAATGTTGAGGGGTTCCGCCCATTAAAAAGCGGAACGAAGAGCTTACATTGCGGAATGTGCGAGGGAAGGAGAGAGAGAGAGAGAGAGAGAAAGTCCACGTGTGGAATGAAGCTTGAAAATTTCACGACGGAGATCCTTAAAGGAGCGACGCTTTACGAGGGAGGAAGGATAAAAACGAGCCCTACGTGATCGCCGCATTTATAACTTTAACTGTCGCCTGAACTTCAAATTTTTAAGTATCCGCGCGTGCGAAACTCTTGCGATCGCGAGCGCCGAGGAAGTTTTATTCCGCTGGAATATTAAAAGTCTAAATTAGATCTATCTCCCTCTCCCACCCCTCTCTCTCTCTCTCTCTCTTTCGCAAGCTTCGGCCGGGTGTGAGTTTAAAGCGCGTGGGACCGTTTATTTTCTTGGCGGGGTGCCGCATTTTTCTAAAAGTCATCGCAAACAACCGGGGAGGAGGGTTTTAAAGGACTTTTTTACACTTTTGCTTGGAATGCGTCGTTTATTTCGCCGTGAACGTTTCCTCCGGGCGAATGTGGGACGTTGCATGGGTATTACGATTTTAAACCTCTTTTTGAATAATTTACGGCTTTGACAAAAAATAAGAATGGCGCTTTAATAAAACGCGGTGGGAAACGGCTTTCGGAATTTATGTTGTTTTCGAATTTCAGCTGGTTTTTAGGATTCTAGAATTGATGAATAATTGTCACTAAAGGTTTCGTTTTTATGCCGAACATGTTTTTGAATTTTTAATTTTACATTTTTTTAGTTCCTGCTGAAAAGTTAGTATTTCGTTGCGAAAAATTGCCCCAACGTGAAATGCGTAGGAATAATTCTGCGTTTCTCTTTATTTTTTGCGCGAAAATTTTCGAAATACATAAACAATACCCAAGCAATGTGTATGTATAAGTAATATCCAAAATAAACTTTTAGCGTATTTTTTCTACCATAAAACTTTTCAAAAAAAAGTTGCGCAGTAAATCTATTTTGCTCTCAGAAAAATACCAACGATTTCGAACTAAATTTTCTAAAACTGCCAATAAATTCAAGTATTTTCAATACGACGAAAAGGCAAATATATATCATTAATTTTTAAAACCCCCTTCAATTAATCCCGGAGGAGGCGCGACAATGATCAATCAAGCTAATGGCCGACGAATCGTCAATCCCCCGGTGCTCTATTTTAATAATTGTCAGGGCGGCACTTATAATTTTAAAAGTAATTCCACGTTAGCGCATTATGCTTCGCCTGTAATTGGAAGGGAGTCGCGCGCGGGCGCATTTAAAACGAGCGGCAAACGCGGGAGCAATCTTAATGCAGCCGTCGCTGCCAGCACTTAACGACCGCACGCGTTTAATTATCAAAGCATTTTCGCGCCCGCGGCGAAATATACTGCGAGATCGGAGTGCCGCGTTTCACAGAGACTGTCGCGCGCATCAGTTTCGTTGATGGTAGCATCGACGCGCGCCGCGGAAAGGGGGACGGGAGGGGGGGTGGGGAGGGGGGTGCAGCTAGAGGGCAGAAGAATGGTTACGGGAGCTCATAGCGACGCTACAATGTACATAACGTCTCTGTCGCCGGTACCCAACTCGCATTTACGCGTGTGCGGGTGTTAATCAGAATGGGATTTACATAGCAAACTCGGATTACGCCGCGCAGTCAACCGGATGCATGCATATTACACGCTGCCGCCGCCGCTGCTGCTGCCGCTGCTGCTCCGCGGTTGCCGAAAGAATGAGCCGGAGTGAGCGCGCGGAGAGAAGTGCGTTATTAAAAGATCGGAATGAAAAGTTTCGAAGGTTTAATTAAGCGAGGCTTAAGTGACTTTGAAACGAGGAGGTTACGCCGCCGGGGGGAGATAAGTGAAATAATGATTAAAAGGGGAGAACGGGGGAAGAGTCGTTTTTGTAAAAAGTGGGTATTTGAAATTTTCTTTGATGGGCTAGTGACTTTTATCGACGCTTAGCAGCTTTAATGGGATTAGGAGTCGGTTCATTAACGCCCGGCAAAGAATATATGTACGGTACGTTCAATTTAAAAGTGGACTTTATAACAAGCGAAATGTTTGAATTCGGTAAAATGAATCGTTCGGAAGTATTGTTCTAGCGTTTGATTTAATATAGATAAAAGTTCGTTCGTGCGTCTCCGAATGGAGAAAACTTGTTGGCTAAAAAATTGAACCTCCATAACAAAGGAGAGACGCGGTTATAAAGTTCAAAAGTTGTAGGCGTTGAATTTACTCAAAGGAACAATCTCCAGAGTGTATTAAGCGGTACGCGAGCGGTAATTGCATACACGCAAGTTAGCGTATCTGCGTCCTATCGCGCATTACTTTTCTTTTATTTTTTGTTTAGCTTTTTTTCCCTCGATGTTCGCGTGACGGCTATCCCATTTTATATCCTGAGGCGAGAGGTGTTATTCATCGTTTGAATTTCGCTCGAGACAGCCAGAGATTTTTCGAAATAACAAAAAGCTCAAGCGATGTACCGTCATTTTTTCTAGTTTTTTTTTTTAGTGCCGTCGAGTTTTATCTAAACCCCCAGTCAATTTTTCTACGTGTTTCAACTTTCTTGAAATCTGGACACCAATTTTTTATAGTTCCATTAATCTATTTTTATCTCTCGATTCTTCGCGTTCGCTCGGAGAAAATGTACAAAGCAAGTGTAACGGTAGGCGTTGATGAATCATTTCAGATGCTAATAATATAATAATTTGGACTGGTATATATACAAATTAGCGAAACCGGGGTACTCCAAAGTAATTAACGAACAAAAGTTTCAGCCATAAATCACCGCGTTAAGACAAAATTAATACCGCAATTTTCGTTTAATAAAAAGGCGGAAGCCCTCCCTCCCCTTTTTCTGCCTAAAAACGCAAAGGAAAAATAATTCCCATTGTTCGCCGGCGGACGATTCATACTTTCAATTGGTGGGATGCGCGATTTTTCATTGTTTTCCGCGCGCCCCGAGAGAGAGAAACGTGATGAGAGCACAGAGGTATACACACACGCGCGCGCCTTGCTTTTCGTTAATGACAAAGCGAGAAAAGGGGAAGCAGCCAGCGCTCGCCGGGAAAAAGGAAACCGTGGAAGGAAAAGGCAGAGGGGAGAGAAAAAAATGAAAAGGGAAAGCGCTTCTTTCTTGAACGACCACCTGCGGAGCTTCGGGCGCGTAATACGTGTACATTTGCGCACGCGCGCAAAACAGAGAGAGAGAGAAAGGGGAGTCGTTATTTCTGCTTGCGGAGCAACTACTACCTTCGGGCTCCTTTCTTTTCTCTCCCCCGGCCGATGTACCTGCGAGAGAGCCTGCATTCGCGCGCTTTGTTCTCCCGCCTATCTCTCTGTCTTTCGCACAATCTCTCAATAGCAGACACAACAAATGCTCCCTGGTTTTGAGCGAGTTATTTGCCTCTGCACACGTTCGCGGATTTGCAACTCTTTTGTCTTTTTTCCCCGGGCATCAGCCGGTGGGAGTCCGATTTTAGATTTACCGGACAATTTGACCGAGTGTTCCCGTGAATGACGCTGATTAATTTCATTCACCGAGTGGAATTACTTGCGAAAAAAAGCGTGTCCGACGGGATAAAGGAACGTTGCGGTGGTGGTTTTAAAAGCTATTATAGTTTTTTAATGGAATTGGGAATAAATTTTTAAAAATATAAAAATAAACTGAATAAAGTATTTTAATTTTAGAATTAACGGTACTCGTGGCAGATAAATATTCGGGTATTTTATAGTCCTCTGTATCGTCATTTGATTAATTAATACATCTTTTTATTTCTTATTTGATTTGATTACTGACACAGTTTTTCTGCATTCATTGTAGCCCTTTCTTTATGTCTCTTTAAGCTTGATGAAATATTCTCTCTGAAAGGATTTTCCCCATTACAAATATTTTAATTAACTTGCCGTTTACACTAATTAAGTCTCAATTACATAATGAACGTACGGAGCAGCGAGTTGTACAAAGAAAAAGCCGTGCAAAATAAACCGGTTTCCATATCAATGTAAAAATAAATTCAACTTTGAAACCGAACCTTTAAAATATCTCCCATTGAAAATGATCTCCGGCCGCAATTCAAAGGTAAAAGGCGCATGGCGAATAAAAGCAAAAGCTCTTGCATCGGAAAGGCGAAAGGTCTGGCTCTCCTTTTGTTCAGCAACTTGGAGGAGCTTTAGTCTCTGGCACACGCAGAAGCGCGGCGGCCGATCGAGTCAATCGCGCCTCGGGAAATTGAAATCAAGGATCGCGGGAAGTCCGGCACTAGCGGCGCTTTCACGCGAGGGGAGAGAAGAGAGAGAGAGAGAGAGATAGAGGGGAGGCGAGATACACGGTCAGTTTATCGACGGCGGTGTCTCTCGATTTCCCGTTCGGCCGCAAGCTCATCGCTCAGCCATTGATTTGCTGCTTGCCGGGCGTCGGAGCCATTCTTCATCGGCGGCACCGGCCGCGGTTCTCCTTCGTCTTCCCCCCCGCGGCGATCGAGCTTTGTTTTTACTCCCGTCTCCCTTCTTTTAATGAAAGCCTGAGATTGATATCTTGCATGGCTATGCGCGGGAATCGCCGCGCCCGGCCCATTGTGCCGGACGAGCTGATTCGTTAGGCGATGAAGAAAGGGATATGCCAGACGCATCAGCGCTTTCTCCTATCCGCGGGAGATTTTATTTATTGGATCGGCGGCGGTCGCTCTGATTGATTGGAAGCTTTATGCGATGAAAATTTATCAGAGGTTAATCAGTTGTTTGACACGGTTTTTTAACGCTAAGATCGACTGTTTGAGAGTCCGTGATTTTCACGCTGAATTTCTTTGGAATTATGCATGACCGTAAATTTACGCGTGATAGCCTGAATACATAATCGAAATAGGTTGTATATTAATTTTTTGTTTCCCCTCTACGTCGTGCTAATTTATAAACCAAATGCTAATTTATAAAAAAAAACGCTAATTAATAAGCAAGATGATTAATTTATAAACAAAATGCTAATTTATAGCAGTAAAAAGTTTATTAATTAAAACGTGAAGCATGCATAAGCGTTTATTTGATGTAAATATTGAATAATTTTGAAAATTAATTTTTACGGATGCTTTAATACACATTCAACAAACGAGCGATTGACGAAATAATTCGAATCCCGCAAAGAGGAGGCAGATTGAATCTAAACCTGATTATAATAAAACGCATTTTATCTTAAAAGCCAACAAGGCAGCGGGAAGCGAATTCCCTGAAAGGGAAGATTCGCAAGCTTATTCCGGCAACTAAAAGAATGAAATTCCTAGCCGAAGTCTCCTGATCGAATGAGCGAGTAAAAAAGTATTGTATCTATAATAGAAATTATCGGAGAAAGGCGGGAGGGGGACGCGGAGGGGAGAGAACGAGGCGAGATACGGCCGGGATATAAGAGGGTTGCGAAGAAAATTCGATTCAAAAGTTGGCAAGTAACTTAGAGTTAACGTGTACGACGGCGGCGTTCACAAATTCAAAGCCCACATCGGGCCATAAACAGGCACCGCGGAGGTTTCAGTTTTCCCGAGAAGAGTAAAGTGCCGAGACGGAATGCGCTCGATTTTCAACTTGTTCGGTTTAGCATAACCGAACTCTGCCTAACTTCGAGCTTTATACCGCGGCTAACTTGAATTTCATGCCTTAATTTTCATCTCATATTGTTCGCAATTATGTACCAATTCATGTTTTTAAATGCAACGGGGTTTATTAATTTACCCGAAATTAGATTTTTTTTTATTTCGTAGATTCGTTTTTAAATAACGACGAGGATGAATGAACTAACTAAAGGAAAATTACTAGATCCAGGTGGTAAATCATTGTCCCGGGTTCAGGTCTTGATCTTCGTTGATTCATGGTCACCTCTTCTGCCAGAAATTATCTAGTCTTACATGTACTTTGCTTACCCCTCACCGCAAGCTTGGTGGTTTCAAACTAAGCTAAAGCTGCTTGTCCAGTTGTGAATCAGACCTGGCTGGCTGGGAGTTAACGTAGACGTAAAATAAACAGAGAGAATTTAATTATTTATATTAACAAAATCCTCTGAATCTAATGAACTTTATATTTTTATAATAGTTGAGAACAAGTCATTTTAAATTAAAGTAAAGCATTTGAACGTATCATTAAAACTTAAAATTTGTAACCGTGACTGGATGAAAAGTTCATATTACGTTTGTAATTATGTAATGTTAGTAGAGACTATTATCTCTCTGTTCAAATTTAGGTCAGCCTACTTGAATAATTAAATGTTCTTTAAATTTCCGACAAATTTTCGAAATAATTATGATTCCATGTTAAATCACAGCATCGTTTATTAGCTGTTTCTCCAATATTCGTTAATTATTAAGTCGAAAACCTTGTCATTTTTGTTCGTTACAATCAACAGCAATTTTAATACGCATTTGGGATTTAATTTACGAATTAATTCCTTCGAAACCAACTGAATTTGAATATCGATTCACTTCGAAACATGTCCTTCTTCTTACTTACCATCTTAGCGCATAGCGAGCACTAAATTAATTTTAATTATAGCTACAAAAAGCTTGGTAAGCAGATTCACGGCTATAAATTAAAAAATTAAATTTCCAACGGAATAAGTGGATAAAATTGCCGCCATAAATTTAAAATCCTTACAATGAATGTTCTTATAACGTTATTAACTCCCCCGGACTTATATTGCTCTAAGATAAACGGTTTTGAGTAAATGGCTCGTTCTTCATAAACCGTCATCGAGCACGAGAGATTTGTCTTCATTATCCAACTCCCACGTGGACGTGAAAAGTGGAGTGCATTCCGCGCCTCTCGCGCGCATAGAAAAAAGAACTTGGCTCAAGAATGTAACATTAGGAGAAACACGAATTTTAACTTAAAATGGCAAACAAGAAATTATGCGCCCTGAAAATTAAAAGTAATGTTCTTAAAAAACTTATAATTTAAAAGAATTTATATTTACCCCGGGCATAAGTTATGCGCTTGCTGTAAGTAAGTGTTTAAGTTTGAATTCTTGTGTAACTATTCAATTTCGAATATTTCAGTGTATAGTAATAATAATTGCTTGTAAATTTATAATGCGATCTGATTAAGTTATGACATTTTTTATTTTCGTACATTCCATTGAATACACGTAAAACTTAAAAGTTCATATTGTTAATTCAATTCTGTTAATTATATTATCGTTGTTAATTTATTAACGTGTTTTAATTTAAATTGTAATTATAATTAAATACAGATTATTATTAAACATTCAAATGTCATATATTATGTATACGTTTAATTTTCTAAATTTTCAAATGATAAACTATTTAATCTTATTAATAATTATCTTGTTTCGGTAAAAACATTGACTAAATTGTCATACCAAACTATCAAGTCATCTTTTTAAAACCATGGAAAATAATTTTAGCGTCCTATATTTTTTATTTCCACCTTAGAATACCCAGTACCCTCAATTTAAAAAGCAGTCGAAAACTTTCTCCGGCAGAAATCTGAAAAACGTCCGACGACGAGCGCAGCGAAGCGCGCGCCTCGGCCGCCCCCAAGAAAGGCGACCTCCCCTCGTTCCTTCCGCAGAACCAAAACGACGGGGAGGGAAAAAAAAGGCGTACCGCTCATAATCACCACAAATCAGGGGATTTTCGCAAGCCGTCGGCTCGCGCGCCTACCGCTCCGGGGCTCCTGGGCGATCAGCATTAAAGTATATTAAGCCCGATATTGCTCGCGGAGTGTGTACACAACGGCTTTCTAAAAATATATTTCCGGCGCTAAACGTTTAATCGCCTCGTTAGAACTTAATGACGCCGCTGAAAATTCCGCGGCGCGTTATTCGTAATTCCGGGCCCTAATAACGTTCGACTATTTTCCCCGCTCTCCCCCCGCGAGAGAGTATCAGCATAAAAAATCACCCCGGCCGTAAAAATAAATCGCCCGCCAAAAAAAAAAGAGAAGCGGGAGTCAGCCGCGACAAATTCGAATGATATCGCCGCGACTGATGTATAACGCGGAGAGTACTGCGAATCAGTCCCGGAAGAGCGGCAGCTCGCGCTCGTATTATAAGTGCGCCGCGCGCGGCGCACCGGTTTATCGCTCCGGACCGCTGGATATTCGTTGCGCGTTTAACGAGACATGAAACAATTGCTAATTGCCCTGGCGCGCGCGCGCAGCCCGAATATCTGGCCCTGCATAATTGACACCGGCCGAGCGGTTCGCGTTATAAGCGAGATATAATGCGGAGCGCGGCGATGCCCGCTCGATCGTGCCGCGACGGAGCGAGCAATTTTTTCCTTCGCGGCTGCTTTATATCACTTTGTTGATTTATGGTCGCGAACGAGCGCCGCGGTTTCCGGGGCTGATGCGGATCGAAATCGCGCTCTCTCTCCCGGTGCCGGGGGAGTGTACGGGTCTTTCGCTGATGGGATTCAAGTGGCGCGCGGACTGCTTTCTGGTTAATCGCTGAAATGTTTGCAGGGGCCCGCTAAAAATGTCAACTTATCGAGTGTGCTTTAAAATGTTGCCGTGTTTGTTTGGAGAATAAATTATACTGAACGCGCCGCGGTGTTGTGAATATTTTCTACTCTTTTGATACTTTTTTTTAGTGTTGTGTTTGTAATATTATTTTAGTGAAATTAAATGGCAAAACATGTTATGCTTTTATCGAGGGTAAAAAGTTTTTACGATAAATTAAGGATTTTATTTTCGACATATTTTTCAATGTGCAAATGTTATGAAAAATAGTACGCGAGTTGAGTATCAATTTTTATATGAAAACAGTTCAATTTTTAATTCTTTATAAATACTTAATAATTTTGTTTAAAAAAATATACATTTAAATTAAATTGTCGTTTTATCGTAAAAATAAATGGAGATCACACCAGGAGCTGCACAATTGTAATTTCAAAATAAATAAAGAAGAACCATAATTTCATTCGAATAATTCATCGGTGCAAATGCAAGATTATTATATTAATTAAATTTCTTTAAAAATACACCGTCGGTAATAAAATAAGCCAATTATTTCTCGCTGATTATACGCACACAAAGCAACGCGAATTTCTTCCCGTCCGACAGTTCTTCCTCCGCGCCGAACATCGGCAGAGGCAACGAACATCGCCATTCGAATCACGTATCCATTATCGGCTGAAATTTTCCTTGGACAGCCCCGCTGTCGCTGGAAAATAGTGTACTTAGCAGCCAGCAATAATAATTCCTGCTGACTGGGCCTCGGCGTTCGGCGCTCGCTAAGCGTCACGTCTCGACGACGACGCCTTGCGCGAGAGCGACTTCTCTCTCTCTCTCTTCGATCTCTGTCCGAGCAGCTGCGGGCAACTCTCGTGTGGAGCTGTGCACGTGGATATAATAGAGCAACGGGAATTCGCGGGCAGCAGCAGCAGCAGCAGCAGGCGAATGCACGCGAGGCTCGTTTCCTCTCCTCGGGGGACGGACCGTCAGATAGATCAAGGCGGTTATCAGATAATTAAATCCCGAGCTCTCTCCCACGCACACGAACGCGCCTGAATATTTAAGGCTGCCACCTTCGCCCGGGCCTCGCGCCAAATTGCAGGTAATTAGTAAGCGCGCGCGGGCTTGTAAGCTCCAGCCAGAGGCAGACTTATACACTTCGTCACGGACCGGCACACGTTCTCTCTCTCTCTCCCTCTCTCGGAGAGGCTATCGCCTTTTGGGTGGGGTCGGCCAGCAGGTGACGCGCCGAGGAGACGACGCTGCTGCCGCTGCTGCTGCTACTGCTGCTGCTGCTGCTGCTGCTGCTGCCAGTCGAGGAGGCAATTTGGGTAAACAGTGATTTACTGATTAGAGCGTTGGCTTAGTGCGGTCGTTACGTATCTTCGAGTCGTTGCTAATTAATCGCTTTGATGTGCCATTAATAACGACCTTCCTTACTCAGTACTGCGAGCTCTCTCCAGAGGAGAGATGTTGAACGTGTGTGCGTGCGTGCAAATGTTTGTTCGGCTCTCTCCTGTCCTCCTCTCCCTCTCTTCTCTCCGCCTTTGGGATACTTGCAGGTCGGCAAACGGAAAGGAGCCCTTGGTTTTTGTGCTCTGATAACGCTGTTCCTTGCTTTTATAAGTAAAATTTAGCCTTATTTAATGCGTATTTTGTTAAGTATATTTTTTATGAATTGTAAGAGATTTCTTTTAAAATGGATTTTCTGGCCGCGTATATTTACGTGCGCGAAAAAAATTTCAACTTTTTTCATCAAAATTTTCGCGAAGAACATATTTTCCTAAAGTATTTTGCGACGCACTTAATCTTGAAAAACGGGACGCATTAAATTTTGCAAAAAGGACCCTCCTGTAAATTTTTGATAAATTTCGCTTTTTTTCAGAGCGTCAACTTATTAGCTCCCGCGAAAAATAACTTTCCCATAAAATTATCAAATTTCGCATTAAGTTTAACAGACGAGATAAAAGAAAAGTTTCGCCGTAAATTCATTAAACTTTTCAGGTCTACCTTCCGGAGAACAGCCACATGTTGCAGTAAAACATCTCATCAGAAACTTCATCCTTATGAATCTCCCCCCCAACACTTTCGTTCGGCGAAGTCCCCGCGTATACGGTAAACGCCGCCCCAACGAGAGGTGCAGGCAGAGCATTTTTATCTAAAATGGAAAATTTCGATACTCGCCGCGGAAATTTATCGCGCCGCCTTTACAGCTTCATTTCCCGTTTCCCGTTCTGGGAGCGCGGCGCAAGATCGAATTTAAAGTTACGCCCGGCGTGCGGGTGCATTTTTCGAACGGGGCTCTCTCGGCTTCGGTTAACTTTTAGCGGAGCCGCGCGTGTTTTCGAGCAGCTTCGCGCGCAGCGGCGGCTTCCTCTCGCTTTATTATTTGCTCGGTTTTTACTATTAGGCAAAGTGCAGATGTCGCCGCGACTCGATTTCGATTACTCGGAGGATGTTTAAGCCTTTATTTCTTGCTTTCGCTCGTGGAGTACATTCCGCGAACAAGATTGATGCAAAATGAAATAAAAAGGATAGTATCAATTATCTACAAAATAAACAAGTCTATTTATGTAATTAAAATCAAGCTCTTTCGCTCCAGCAATAAAGTGCAACTTTGCCGACTTCATCCGCCAAGTAACAAAGTAAAAAAGGTACTTGGCCGAAGATCCGAGTCCCCACATTTCCCAATTAACATACACGGAAGAAGCCTCTCGAACACTCACTCATCCGCGTGTAAACTCCAGCCCCTCTCGCTCGAACTTTTCTCGCGCGATATCGCGCGGGCGTTAACCATGACTAATCATAATCACTAAATTAAAAAGTTCCCGGCGGCGCGACGTCCCGGGGAATCTCGGCATTTAGCGCCGCGTCGGGCCGCGCGCGCGCGCGGCCACGTGGGAGCGCGTGTTTACTCGATTTCCGCGGGGCAGGAGACAGAGAGAGCGTCGAAAATTAAATGCAAATTCATTTTTCCGGGGCGCGCGCGAACTTCTCCTCCTGAATAATTAGCGCACGACGGGCGACTGCGCCGCTGATTATATCTCTCTCGGCCGATGGCTCGCGGTGCCTTCTCCTCGAGAGCCAGGACGGGAGAGCCGCGGGGTTGAGGAACTGCCGCGAGAATTTTTAAAGTTTCATTTTCGAGAGTGCTGCCGCTTTTTGCGATGCCCCGGCAATGATAATTCGGAATTTTTGCTAAGTTTGTTAATAATTTAGAGGATGGCGCATTTCTGCTCTTAATTAGCCTAATTTGCTGATTCTTGGACTGAGTAGATGCTGCGCCCACTGCTTTGTGAATAAATGTTAAAATTTTGCGTATTACAAGTGTAGTTGATAGTTTATGCTTGAGGGATCGCAGAAACTTACAAAGCGGGTAACAAACCGTAGCCAAATTGATTCCATTCTGAACCTTTATTGTCCGAGCCTTGACAGTCCATTGTTTAAGCGTAAATTAACCAAAGGCAAACATCCAGAAGACAAATCGACGATTGCACAGCTAAGGGAAGAAGTTCTTCAATCTACGACTAAACAATCGCGCTCAATAAACCAACAATCGAACAATTGATCATCCCTATAATTGAGTCAGAAACTTCCTCCTAAACAGGAACCCAGCGGAATTCTCAAAGTTCTCGAACATCGTCGAATTGCCGCAATGGTGGCGAAAGCGTGAAATTTAAATTATCCCTCGATTTCTCCCTCCCCGCCCCTCCCTCCTCCCCCTACGTAGGCTCGGTCTACGTGTTACACTCGGTGCATTAACACGAACTTCAGCAGCTGCCCGTCGTATTGCAGCTCAACTCTTCGGCCACTCGCCGCCGTGGATATATACGTCGACTTCCCACGGCTTAATCTATTGCTGCGGCCGGCGACTATTATGAAGCGACGCGCGTTTACTCCTCCCGGGCAGCTTTGCCGCTGGGGCTGTAAAATATTAGGGACAAGGAAGAACGACCTTCGCGGCAGTAATGGAGTTAATGCGTCTGCGTTTACCGGGTATTTTACTATTTATCGAGCCATTGCGCACTCTGGTTCTTGGACAATTTTTGAGTTTCGACGGAAGTCTGACTTTACGTATGTTTTTACTACTGATACAGTGGTTATTCAAAACAGTATCATATTGAAAGGGGGGTTTTACGTATAAAAAGATATTTGAACAGTTTTTTTTTCAATTTTTCACTTTGAAAATTAAGAACAAGTTAAATAATAAATAAAATAATAATTTAATCACTCGATTTTACGTTAATGCTTTCAACGATAATGCACTCTGAAATTTTGCAGAGGCATAATTATTTAATTCGTTAAAAAGGTTATTTTGATTTTCGTTCGAAAATCCTCGTTTAAATCTCAATTTGCATCCAATCCAATAAACAATTCAAGCATAACAGTCTCTTATTAAAAATTGCAGAACAAATGTCCCTTGCAGGGGCGTTTTTGCGAAAAAATTTAAAGGAAAAGCTCTACTTCAGAAAGATGGACGCGGCAAGGGAAAAGTTATATTCGCGTTCTGCATTCTCTCTCTCTCTCTCTCTCTCAGCCTCGCTTCTCATGGGTACCATCATACGCGACTCGGTCACCTTTTAGCGCGTTCCAGAACGCTCGTTACTTTCAATAAAGTGAGAGTCGCTTGGTACTTCTCGCCGAGCGGGGGACGAATGAAACCATTTTCTCGTCTATTGCGGTGGCCTTTTTCCGCCGCGGTTTTATTTGTTAAGTGCGCGCGGCGAAATGCTGGCCCGATATCAGAGAGAAAGAGAGAGAGAGAGAGAGTCGCCTGGCTTCTGCTTTTTGTGAAACGGCTTTAATTTACGAAATAAAAATGCCGCGCTTCGCTGCGAAAGGGGCGCCGGGGTTAAGCTCGCAGCCAGATTTGTATATTTCGCTCGACGCTAACGAAAGCAAACGTTATATTCCGTTGATTGAAGTTTACCGCCAATTTTAAAGAGTGCAGGGTGATATTGAATCAAACGAATCGTTTCTTAACACATGTGCTCTTTAATTATCTTCGTGCTTTAAATTGGAACTTTGAAACTGACGGTATTAAATATATTTATAAGCTTAAAATAAAAATTTATCAATATTTACATCAGTTTTTGTACAAATAGCAATTATCTCTAGCAGAGAGATAAAATTGCCAAAGGATTAACAAAAATTGATTTTAAATAAATCGAATAAATTTTTCAGCTGCACTCCGCCGATCGCGATGGAAAAAACTTTAATATTAAACAATACCTACTTTCAAAAGAGCATCCGCAAAATTTTACCGAAGCGGCAATTCAATATTTGCAGCCTAAGCATTTCGCGCAATAAATCAGCGCATCGCCCTTATTTTTTAATCAATTCCCATCCGCCCGGCAATCGCCGTTAATAATTAATTCCCCGAAATTAAATTCGGCAAAATAATCTCCTTATATCACAAACCGCTCTATCACTCGTACTATTAGCGCGCAACATTGCCTCGCGGAGCAACAATGACCCGGTGATTTACCAGTAATTAAACCCTCAAAAAAGCAAAAAAAAAAAGTGAAGAAGAATTCAATGCAGGTAGGCACGAGGGCGACTAATCACGGCGAATCAATATGCGCTAAATATGCTTAACGTACCGCGAATAATTAGAATGTTGGCAAAGAGCCGAGTGGCAGATACGTCCGCGTGGCGAACACGGATTCGCAGCGGGGGGAGGAGGGGGAGCGGATATGCAGCCTCCACCGCCAGTGCACTACTCGTACACTTCCATATATATATATATACGCTCGGCCGTAACAAGCGCGGCGGCGAGCGCGAGAGACCGATAATACTACGTGACGGACAATAAATAGTAAATAACGCATTCGCCGGTAGCGCCATTCACGGCACGAGAGATGTGCATCCGCGAAATCATTCTGACGAATATGTCCGTATATAGTCTCTCTCGCGCGCGCGCTGCCGGCCGGTCGAATCGTTTCACCGGGAATCGATTATCATCCGGAAAAAGGCTTCGCAGTATCGAATGACTGACCGCTCTCAAATGGATTGAGATTGCACGGATGGGCGAGCGCGTAAAAAATAATTGCTAGCGCGAATTGGTCAGCGCGCGGTAAGTGGTGAATTATTGTCGCGTCGATCGCGGGGAGGAATGGGTTTGCGTGGGGGGGCGCGATCCGTTGCGCGTGAAAAAAAAAAAAAAAGAAACGACGACTCGCCGCGCGGCTGAAAAATTGAATCGCGCGCGATGAAGCTGCGACGACGACGACTCCGGCTTCTTTTATACGTAATGGGAAAATTGAGAAAGTTTCCAATCTTGGCTGAATAAATTACGTAAATAAAGAAATGGGAAACTTGGGCGAATTGCTAAATCAAGCGTTTGATAATGCTTTGGGATGGTAATTTTTCTATTCTTGAAAATAATCTGTTTGTCGAAGTAGTTTTTGAATAAATTGTAAAATTAATTTAATCGTTGCTCCGAGGTAAAGAATTTTCTCTGATTTATAAAGCACTGTTTATTATATTTGGTAAAAAACGCACATATAATAATTTTCGAAATTTGTTAAAACGATATTATTTTAAAGATAATAAATAATAACATAAATTATTACACAAAACACATCTGGATGAAAATTAGTTTACCCATTATACTTTCAGACTGAAAATTTAAACGTCCACATTGCCAATGAAAATTGACGAAAATTTAATGAAATCATCCACAATTGAATATTAAAAGTCCACAGAGCAGGCAAAAAGCATGAAATTGAGTAATTCCTGCATTTTCGGTACAAAGTCGTTTACGCGTCCCGGGGAAATGGCTTTGGCTCCATAAAAGTCCTTTGCTCGCGTATTCTCGTTTCTGCGACTCCCTCACTTTGGCGATTGAAGCGCGTCCTCCTCGTCGT
This sequence comes from Ormyrus pomaceus, assembly GCA_900474385.1. NCBI lineage: Eukaryota > Metazoa > Arthropoda > Insecta > Hymenoptera > Ormyridae > Ormyrus > Ormyrus pomaceus. The sequence continues at coordinate 33,667 of UCOM01001194.1, forward strand.
CGTCGTCGACAATATGCAGGAAACCGACGGCGAAGGGGACTGCGTTTTTCCTTGAAGTACCCTCTCGAACGATCGTCGGGCGAAATAAAACGACGAAATATTCGCGAGGGGGCGGGGGAGAATAAAATTCGCCGATACGCGTCGCAGGTGCCGCCGGGATGAGCAGCAGTCGATTGGCGGGCGGCATGACAGGCAAACTCGGCGAACTAGAAAAACTGGCGTCGCGATCCTTCCGCCTCGGCGCACATCTTGGCCTTAAGACTTTTCCCTTCGTTTGAGGCTTGAATACTGGCTTCTGGCCGAGCAGTTGTTGCGTAAACGCTCCCCTTTACACGGACGAGAACGCGCCGGGAATGTGCCTGGGAAATCATTTAGAAAATTCCGTCGCGGAGGGCGGCAGGGATATATTCACTTAGTTTCTCGGGCTGTAAATTTTTCAAGGCACATTATGCATCTCGCCTTTGCATTTTCGAAAAGTCTTTTTATGGGAATCCCGTGGCACTTAAAGGGCTGCTCGAATTTTAAAACCTCGAATTTTAAGGAGATCCACTCCTGGCAAAGATTATTCTGGATTCAAGAGTGCTTTTTCACAAACTCATCGTTGATGTAAAGGCTATATCCTACTTTTTAACGATCCTTTTACGAATGCTAGACTCGCGCAAAAGCCCTCCGGATAGTGTTTTTTTTAGTTCCACTCTTGATGTTTCTCAAACATTAAAGCTACTGCTAGTATTTTCACGCGAACTTCATTAAATGCAAACAAATCCCCACACCTGAATGAATCAAAGATCATAGCGATAACCAGCCAAAAAAAAAAGTGCCTTTGCAAACGGCCGTGAAAAACTGTTTGTCCCGCCGTTTTATCAACCTACATTTTTGCCGCCACCATTAACCGGAAGCACAACCAGGCCGAAATCTCCGCGAACGCCCGATAAATACGACAATTTATCCATTTTTATTATTTACCACTGTACAGCCCGGGCCGCGGCCGATCGTCCGATTTCGGCGATCGGCTTACCCGATATATATACGCGCGCAAACGCGAGGCGCATTAGGTCTGTCGCGTGCATTTGATCGATCGGTCCCGGCGCACCGGCTGTTTGCATACGGGGGACACCCTTGGGACACACCGGCCGCCGCTCGAATCCTCTCCTCCTCCTCCTCCCCTGGAGGAAAAATGCTCGAACGCGGCCAGGCTGCCGGCTCGCTCGGGTTATGACCCGACGAGCGCCCAAGGACCGGGGGAAGATAAAGAAATTATTGGAGAGAGGTATGGGGCTTTTTATGTTTTAGCGAGAATTAGAACGGGAGGACAGTCCGTTCTCGTCTGACGGTCGACTTTTTATTATTTTTTGAAAATGGTGCTTGGGATCTGTTTTTGAATGTTTGGAGAATCAGTTATTTCAAGGCTTTTCGGTAATTAAACTAGTTAAAAGTTTGAAAAGATGCGATAATTAACTAAAATTTTCTAATTAAAACGGGTCGTCTCGATGATAGATCGACAAAGAACAAAGGAGCCCGTCGCTTCCGATTCGCCGAGTTTACAGCTAATTGAAAATCAAAGGGACTATCTAGACCCTCGGTACACCGAAGCCTTGCTTTCAAAACCTCTTCGTTTTCGGGTAGAAGCAAAAGCCCCCTGCTGGCATTGCGGTCTTTTAGGCAGGCTTCGATAGACCGTCTAGTGGGCGTTAAGAGCTTTTGACGCGGCACCTGCCGGCCAATGAGCTCGCATTTAATCTGGCGTCAAACGTTTTTGACGCCGTGTCAAACGTCAGCTCCAATCATTGGGCTTTGAGCCTGGTCGCGTATAACGACCGAGAACAAACGAAACGATCGTAATGCCCTGCCTTTTAAAGGTAAACTGCTCGGGCAAACGCTGCAGAATTGATCGAGTAATGGGGGATTTATTATTCGCTGCTGAAACGAATAGTATTGCGAGAGCACAATGCATATCCGCGACTGATGTTTGCATGAAATTATGGAATTTGATTTATGCTCTACATCGCGAGGGATTTTCGAATGAATGTTACAATTTTGATAGCAGATTATTTCGGCATGTGATAGATTCGTGTATGTTAATTAGGAATTTATTAATTACATTTTATGTAATGCAATAAAACTTAATTAAACAGTAACGGAATAAATTTTTTATAAAGATTATATATTATCATAATGACAAAAATAAATGTTAAAAGTTTCTTTTATTTATTTACAGTTGAATTTTAATTAGTAAGAAATGAATTTTTCTCGTAGGTATTTTTACCGGTAGATTGCCTTAAAAGTGAAGCAGCGAACGGCTTCGTGCTCGGTGAAAAATATTGGAGAGATATGAAACAATGAAGCATCAGAGAGATCCGTTTTCACTTTAGACCCTTCAAAAGCAATCGCATTGGAAACTAACAATGCGTTGGGTGCCTTAAATATTTCACTGGAAGTTTCAATCTTCAGCTCTGCCCGACGACAATTTTTTTTTTTTTTTTTTTTCATCGAGTAGGACAAAAAAATGCGAGGGGGCGTCTGCAACGACAGATGCAAAATTCCGAATCGCTTTGCACCGATCGACCGCGACCACTAAAACGCGTTCGTCGCTCTAGGAATGAGGCAATCGAGAATATTTTTTACCCTTTATTTTCCCATCTGCTCGTGAGTTTTCAAAGCCTCTATTTTCTCGACTTTTGCGAGCAAAAAAAAGGGGAAGCGAAATCGTGACATACCGGAATTTCATTTTACACCGTTTTTCTCTTAAATTGAATTGTAGGTTAAAAAACAGTTTTTTATTGAACGGGGAAATAGTTTTTATTGGCCTTAACGTGGCAATTTACAAATAAACTTTTGAATGGAAACGCTTCGTCGTTGTAAAAGATGCGCTTGCCGGCAATAAAAATTTAATTAAATCCTGTAAAAACGAAGAAAATCTCGAGACGTTGATACATTCTAGAATATATAGTGGATTGTCCAAAAAGAAAAGCTTTGCCCCGTGCAGGTTCAGGGGTAATATATGGCGTCGCATACATCAAAATTTTTATATAAAAATTGCAATCTTTTTGACACTTCGCCGTCACGTCGAGTTTAGACCTTTAGAATCCAAAAAGAGACAAGAGGTTAAATTACTGCTGTGGCAGAAACTTCCGTTTTCAGCGTCTTCGCCCACTATACCTTTCATCCCTCACGTCATCGCGAACGTTCATTCGCCAGCTAACACCTTTCCAAGTTTCCATGAGAGGTCGCCTTTACTTTATGAATTACCGGAGAAGTTTCTGCGAGGTTTTCGCCCCTGGATTTTCCTTAGTCAACGCTTTCTTCCCGAGCCTGAATGCTGTCTTGATCCTTTCTCGTTTTCTGCAAAATATAACATATTTACAAAGCTTTTAGAATTTATGAAGGCTTTTATACATTATGAACGCATGTCGGGGCTTTGTATATTCAAAATAATGTAAATCGAATATTTAATACTTCTTATGAATATTAAATTTGAGTAGAGCGTAATGCGCACCCACATCCCTTACAGCTCCCTAAAAAAGTACAATATTGCAAGAACTTAAAAATTTCTAAAAAAAATTAAGCACACTTCTCGTAAATAAATATTTATTTAGCAAACTATTTTCTCCAGTTCGTAAAACGTCGGGGCGAACAAAAGAATTTTCATCGAGTTAATTAAACCCCAAACAAGCAAACTGGCTTGTAAATCAGAGACCGAAAGGGAGAAAATTACAGTGCACAGCAAGGTAAAGCGGAAAATTAGTGGTTTCTTCGATGCTCTCGCTTTGTTTGGTATTGCGACACACTGTCGGATTTGGTCGATTCTTCGAAAGATTGGGAACGATAATTTCCCAGGGGGATCTCAAGGGAGCGCGAGTCTAACAACACCCCCGCCAGGTAGAAATCGATGGTACTAAACCGGATCAGGAGGCAAGGTGTGCAGCAGTAGTAGGCCAGCGGCTTACGTATTAGATAATTGTTCGTTCGATCCTCGCTTCTAGTATTGCAAATAAATAATGGAGCTTTCGAGAAGCTTTCAACGTACTGTTTTCCAAGAAATAAAGTATTTTTCGCCCGACCCTCGAATCGGATTATTCAACATTTCGTTTTATTTTTAGTTTTCCGTCCGAAAATCAGCAAGCAGTTTCAATCTCACCCAAAATCCAGCCGAATTATTAAATCTTCTCCGAGAGAGATTTCTCGTCCAGCAGTCACGAACCGTCCGAATTAGCGATCTAACACAATTAAATCCCGAATTTTCCGAAATACATCGAATCGGCATGTTTTATTTATTTTTTTCCAGGTCGCATGGCTGCGTGTAAACACGCAGACTATCCTAACGATAGCCAATCACGTAATTACAAAGAACCACAGGATCGGCGTCACGCACAGCGACCATCGCACGTGGTACCTGCATATACGGGACGTTCACGAATCCGACGCGGGCGATTACATGTGCCAAATCAATACGGACCCGATGAAAAGTCAGATTGGATACTTGGAAGTTGTCGGTGAGTCTTCCTTTGATTTTATAGCTCAATTTGATTCGGCTTTGATTAGGAGCAGTTTAAAATGAGGAAAAATTATAAATAATAGAGGTTTATCGTTTGTCGGATTGTCTTGCAGTGCAATTTCTGATATATGTACGAAAACTGAAATGATAGATACGAGTCTAAATTGTTCCAATCGCTTACTGTATAACTGTCTTAAATAATTTAATGTACTTTGGCTATGACGTAGTCAAAAGCTTTAGTGGTTCGTGAAAATATACGGATTGACAGAATTGCACTGTTACGATAATACGGTTTGACTACAGTACCTTCTGCATATTCTGACAATGATTTTAATAGCATAAATCAGTTGAAAATAATTTCCTTGCCCAATTTAAGCATTCATTTTTATTTTAATAAAATCAAACTTGTTCATTCTACAATAATATATCATTTAATTTTAAATTTGATTAAACACCGTTTTATCTCTCGCATAAACATTATCGCTTTTTTATCAAAACAATTGCAAAAACTAGTAAAAACGAAAAAGTTTATTTAAGCTGAACGTAAGTGATAAATCCTATTAGAATTAGAGCGTTATTCGGAAGGCAGTAATTCAGAGAGAGAGAGAGTCTGGACGTCTGCGCTTGGTGATTACAGTGCCTCCTGACATCCTGGATTACCCGACGAGCACAGACATGGTAGTGCGGGAGGGCCACAACGTGACGTTGAAATGCGCGGCGAAGGGCTCGCCGCCCCCCAGCATAACGTGGCGGCGCGAAGGCGGCGAGCTGATACCCCTCGGCAATGGTCAAGAAGGTAAGGCCTCTCTCCACCCTCCTCTCAGGAATATCATATATCGACTTACCTCGTCCTTGTGTATACCCTCGGGCATGGGCGTGCGTACTTTGCCCGTCGGAGATCGCGTTGCGGGTTTTACTTCAATTTTGTACCCGGGCGCGTGTCAATGTAAAGATGCTCTTTTGACAGATTCGAGAGGGTCGATGATAATAGATTTGTGAAAGGTGTAAATATTCGGTTTTAGCTTTTACGAGTAGGTGTTGCGCGTCCGAGAGGATTATTCAGTCGAAGTTTTGAGCTAAATTTTGGAGTAGTATCGTGCAATTTACGTTTACTCAGGCCCTTCCAATTTGAATTCGTAATGCTTTCATGAAGAAGGAAAGCTCCTCAACGGAAGCTAAATACTATTGATCGGCGTGATACCGTTGATCTGTCAAGGCAGATTTTGATTTCAAAGCGAAGTGCTACGCAATAGTACTGAATTTCATACTTGTATTCAATTAGTGCCAAGCAGATAAGATGTATTAAAAACAGTAATTATTCAGTACATCCTATTACATATTCATGTATAAACTTGTGTTAATAAAAAATAAAGTTTGAATAAAAACCCTTTATAATTTTTTAACGTTTCTGCAGACTAGGAGTCTTATACGAATGTTAATTACTTAAATACCTTCGATTAAAAATTTTCCTCTTCTCCACTTCAAATGCATAAAAAAAATCTGCAGACATACCAAACGTAATTAAAGCTAGATAACAATAACTCAAGTCAGGTGAGTCGTTTCCCGCTGACCCTGAGTAAAAAATTCATATTGACCAACACTCGGTATAATCTATGAAGCGGTATAATCTGTAGCTCGGTCGTTAATAACACTTCTCGCCGGTAGCAAGACACGGCCGGCAAGAAAAGCGCGGGCTGGCGTGCAGTACTACTAATGCCGCTGAATAACGCGCTAACACGATTTTGGGGCCGTGGGTTTTAGTCGTTTCGACCCCACCCTTCCCACCCCGGCCGCGACTATCGGCTCTCCGTTTGCGCAAATTGCAAAGTCAAACGTAAAAACTTTGAATTACTTATGGGCGCTGCATGCGCCGGCCGGCTGCTCGTTATTTATAAACGGCCCGGGGAAGTTGATATTACCGGAGTTAGTGTGATACGTAATAAGTAAAAAGTCATAATCGCGGCAGTAAATTTGCGAGGGGGATGGCCTTATTTATTGCGAGCCGCTTGTCATAAACAATGCTTTGATATTTCATTCATGTCCTAATTTCGTTGTTAAGTCCTGCAGAGGCGCGTAATTTCGCGTCGGGTAGGTACTTTTTAGGACATTTGCCGCTTTACGCCAGCAGTTTTTTTTTAGTCAAAGTTTAACGTTGAAAAGATTTTAATTACGTTTTAGGATTTTTTTTTAAATTTTCCTTTAAATAATACCTTCGGTAATTTAAAAATGTTTGAAACTGATTAAGAGATTAACCGGAATATATGGTCAACTTGCTACCAGAGCAATTTTCAATCAATTAATCAAATAAATAAAGTTAAATAGCCAGTCGAACCAATTAGTAAAGATATAATTTAGTTGATTAATCTCTCGCTGCCACTTGACGTACAATTTTATTCGGCGTCGCGCCGCGGCGATTTTATTCTCCAGAAAAATTTTATTACACTCCGTAATTTCGCACAAAGCGTTTATTCGCGAACGAGCTGCGGCCCTTAAGCCGAACGTCCTTAATTCGCTTATGTCCAATCACTGTGCAAAAGCTACGATCGTCGGATATTCGCATGAGGTATCATTGCAGTTGCAGTCACCAGCGTGGAAGGGGCATTGTTGAATATAACAAAAGTAAACCGGCTTCATATGGGCGCTTACCTGTGCATCGCGTCCAACGGCGTGCCTCCCACCGTCAGCAAAAGGATTATGCTAATAGTTCATTGTGAGTTTATTTTAACTTTCTTACATACTTTTAGCAAGTTTTGGCGTCCCGTTGATGGGTCGGATTATTTAGAGTGATAATTTCATCAAGAATAAAAGCTGAAAAATGTATAGTTTAATTATATTCCGTGGCTTTGTTGTCGCTTAAAAGATTTCAATCTTAGTTTAGAGTACATCCTAAACTGTAATTTTTAAAAACTAATTTAACTTCGCTATTTTTCAAGTTGCACCCATGATCTGGATTCAAAATCAACTCGTCGGAGCTCAAATAGGGCAGCAGATGACTTTGGACTGTAATTCAGAAGCCTTCCCCAAGTCTATTAACTATTGGACCAGAGATAACGAAGAAATCATAGCTAACAGTGAGTAAAACTCCTACCAGGATTAAAATAAAAAAAAAACCGTTAGAATCCCGGCAAAGTTAATTGCTCCGGCGCAAATGCCGCGAACCGCGATCCCCCCCGCATTGTAAACAGTTATTTTTCGCGCCAACAATCGCGCCGGACACCTTTATTACAATAACCTTAATTGAATACCAATAGCAGAGAGCACGGCGGCGGAATAATGCCTTTGATCCGCTTGCGGCTTGGCGGCTCGGCGGCCATTATTTCGACTAACTCTATAGCTCTCCCGGCCGGGGGTGGGCCGTCCGGGATGCGAGTAGTAATACGCAGCGACGCCGCTTGCGGCTTCCTCCGAGATATCGGGGCCTCAGCTGGATAATGATCCGTAAACGCGTCTCGTTCCCTCTCTCTCTCTCTCTCTCTCTCTCTCTCTCTCTCTCTCTCTCTCAACCCGCGCAAACACAGATGCGTCGTAAGAACTCGCTAATCGCTCCCTTAATTAGGCTAATCTCTTATCTCGGCGTCGACGACGACGACGACGACGCCGAGGGCTCTAATCGGCGAAAAGAGCAAGGCCGACGCGGGGGATCTTCTGGATATGATCGATGGCGCGTTATAGTCGAATAAATCCTGCCCTAATTGCCAATTAAGAAATCAGCTGCGCCGCGCGCGATGTCTGATGGGAGGGGGGGAGAGGGGAATTTCGGAGGTTATCGAGCGGCGCGACGACGTGATTTTCCAAGTTTTGAGCTCGCACGCGATGGTACCGGGGGATATTCTTTTTATGGCGGTGCTCTCCGTAATTACCGCGTTAATAAAACAGAGAGGCGATCGGAGTTATTTTTACGGAGACGCACGCGAATATAAAATGTAATTTGCGCGAGCGAAATTACGTTACATTTAAATTCAGATCGTTACGCATACGTTATCCCGGCGACTTTATTTTTCAAAAAGACAACCGTAAAAAGCTGCATTTGCGTTTTGCGCACTTCGAAGGTACTGTTTTTTTTTCTTTTTTTTTTTCGTTATTTTACAAGAATAATAAACGCGTTTACATTTGCTTACACGAACGTCGTAATTCTATTTTAGAATTCTTAAAAACGTCGATAAATAAGTGCAGTTGATAAAATCTACGTTTCACGGTAACGCGGCTTTAGTAAGCAGTAAAAAGTGTACGTCAGCCGGGACAATGAGGCACATTAAATTTTTACATGTGGCCAGTTCTGCTGGAACAAGGCGCCTTCAAGTAGTGTTTAGAAAAGTCGAGCTGCTCTTTGTTACGCCGCCGGAAAGAAAAAGTAATAACGGGGGAGTAACGCTTTGTGAAATAAAAAAGCTCGCAAACATCGTGTACATCCTTGTCCAAGTAAAAATTAGGAGTTAAACTTTTAAGAAGGTAATTTACTCAAAATAAAGAACTACTTCGCGGAAGTAAGGAGAATAACTATTTTTTTAGGGTATGGAAAGGAAGGATGTCGAGAGGGGCTGCATTTTTGCCTAAATTTACGAGTTCGAGCGACAGTCTAGTTGCAGGTTTTCGGGTTTGCCGAATCCAATAATGATAAAATCGTTCATAATATTGGAAACGCGGGAATCATCAATCAACATGAAAAATTGCAATGGCGCATCTATTACTAAAAAAAAATCATTTTCGCTCCTCGAATTCTGCGCAATCAGTGAAAAATCAATATTTTTTCCGCTCCAATCGAGATGAAAATACAGAATTCGAACGCAGTTTTTTCGGTAATATTTATAATGCATTACCGCCTCGTCAGGCGCGTTTATTTTGATTTAAATAACTTAATACCCCATGATAGACAACAAATTTCTGAATTATTTTGTCAATCACGCGCTGCTGCGCGCTCAACGAAATTCCGGCGAATCCATTCGTTATGCATAAACGAGCCAATTAATCAAGCTCATTACACACCGCGCGATCGGGGCAAGGAAAAATAAAGCGCCTTTTCACGTGTCCGATTAAACTAAACATTAATTCCTCGCAAGTTTAATAACGTGTTCGGCTGAATTTCCGGGGGGGGTATTATATCGCGAAAACCGTAACTGCGGAGCACGACTCGAGGGCACTTTGCAAATGATAGCGAAATCATGCGAGAGATAGCCGTAGTCGACTGGTGCCCGCGTAATTGACAGCCGAGTTCGTTTGGCTAATTATGCCCTCCGTCGGGGGGATTAGAATATGTTACCGCGGCTTAAAATGTCCCGACGTGTGCGGGCATTGTCTGGCGAGAGCGGAGCCCGGGAGAGAGAGCGGCCTCGAAATATAACGTCGAGTAGTTTTGATGCTCCCCGAGTAGTAACGGTAGCAATTTATATCTGATAAGTTTGCCGAGAGCGCCGGGCTTCGGTGCCTTGATTGACGTTTATGAACGGATTTCAACGGCAGCGGAATTGTATTCCTATATACCGGCACCCGAGAGCGGCCTGGATCGTAAAACTTGGTGGGAAAATATGGGATTTACTTTCTGAAGGAGGCCTATATTTTTATGGGATTTCGGCCGTTAAATTATGGAGGATTGATCGCACTTTTGGAAAGTTAAGGCGTACGCTTTGATTTAATTTGCCTTTAAATATAATTTGCGTTATAAAGAAAGAATGTCGCTTCATTGAATTTCAAGCGAATACATTTTGTAACATGATTCTCTCATAATACCAATAAAGAATTATAATCATGGACTAATTTAGTACTTTATTTCATCAAAGGATTTATTAAAATTAATAAATTATAAACTTTGATGTTATTTCTTAATAGATTTTAAAATACCTTTTACATTCCATTGAGAATTTACAAGATAAATCTATATAAATGTGGATATTAATAAATAGTATCTAGTAATTTTCGATACATCAGTAATTTAATGTTTTACACAAAATATCGCGTAAAATATTAAATGGATGTTACATCGATCATTGCACCTGCTCACACTAAATAGTCAATTTGGAAGAATTTATTTTAATTTTGATTAATATTAATTAAAATTACATTAGCCTTTAGAGGTATTTGCCTAAAAATTAAAATCTACGTCCCGGCACTCAAATAAATTGAAAATTCATCCGCTCGTAATTCCTGCTGCATGGGAAGAAGCGAGAAAAGTAAATCGAGTCGCATAACAATATGACGACATAAATTTCGCTCCTTCAGTTATAAATCAATTTAAAAAAAAGAGAGAGAGAGAGAGAGAGCTAGCCGGCGGAAAGAGAAAGCCAACAAAGAATTGAAAAGCAAAGTTCGTAAAAAAGCTTTTTTATAACCGTGAAAAGCGATAAATTGGCTTTTCCTTTCTGGGCGTCTTGAAAGTTTAGTCGTCAAGCATGCGTCAACGAGCGTGCCGTGAAATACTCGAGGCTGATTCTCGCCGTGGCTCGAACTGCTTGCCGGCGTCGTCGTCGTCGCCTTTATCCCGCGGAAATCCAGAAGACGTATATCCAGTGCTCCGCGAGAGAGAGAGAGAGAGAGAGAGAGAGAGAGAGAGAGAGAGAGAGGCAAGCCCGAGCGATAAAGGTCCGTTCGCAATTCAGCGTCGTTAAACTTTTTCATCTGCTTCTTAAACTCTGCCCCCTCCCTCCCCCGCGGAGCCGATGAAAGTTTTTCTTCACGCGAGACTCCCGGTGAACGTGCTCGCAGTAACCACTCCATAAATGCATTCTTCTGTAAGGAGGGAGGCAAGTTTTCATCGCACTAGCCGTTATAATACTTTCGCCTTATACAGTCGCCGCCGGTTCTTAGTTCGCGCTTCTTCGGAGTTGTCCGACGGTGGGAAGCTTGACGCGGATCGTTAACACCCCCGGAGGCGAGAGGTGCACCCGGGACGCGCGGCGCTGTTTTCGGGATTATTTTATGGCTGGGGGAGGGATAAAGAACGATTTCGGGCTTTTTTCACTTTTTTTTCTCTTCTTTTTAATTTCATTAAACGTGAGCCGCCGCGAAACGTTCTCCACTAATTATTCGAAATAGAATTTTCGCGAAATGAAAGCTAGAGAGGGGAGGGGGGGGGGGGCTTTACTGCGCCGAAAATTCGGACGCACTTTGAAGCGTGCTTCTTTCTAGGCACGAATTTTAATTGAAATTTTTTAATTAATTATATCGAATTTTCGATAAGTTCTACCGCGCCCACTATAATTATAAACGCGACGATTAATCGGATTATTTATTTTCGAGGGTCTTTAAAATAGTCGTAACGTTTCACTTATTAAGGAAATGATGTTTCTATAGAGCCGACTGTTTGAAAGAATACGAACAACTCGGATAAATTAACCGAACAATTATCGTAAACTTTACGCAGAAACGTAACGTAGACCATTAACTTCGAACGAAATTACAGGAAATTATTGAGCTCCAGTACATAAACCCATAAGCTTTACATGCTCGTTGAAGTCGGTTACACGGCGTCTGCCTCTCTCTCTCTCTCGCGGCGCGAGCCGGTTTCATTGCCCCTGCTTTGGCATGCGCTCGCATAGATCATGGACGCGGAGGGAGCCTTTGCCGAGAGGGCATTCGTTTCGCAAACGAACCGAAAGTCGATTCTTAAAGTCGGGCTCCTCTCATGCGGAAGCGTCCTAACGCCGGTTTTTCTAGTTCGCCGAGCTTGCCGCCGTCGCCAATCGCGGCCGTTCATCCCCCCGCGGCGACTGCACACGGAAACGGGGAGAGGAAGTATCGGCGAATTTTATTCCCCTACCGGGCTGCTCTGCAGCCGCGGCGGAATATGCGCCCCGTTTTATTTCGCGAGACGATCGTTCGAGTGGGTGCTCGAAGGAGAAAGGCATCTCCGCGCGCGCGTCTGTCCCTTTTCCTACTTTCAGCCCCCGTTCGTGCATACTCTCCTTGTCCTCGGTACTTCCATCGCCGGAGATGCGAGAGCTTGGGAGGAGAACTTTTCGAGTGCCAAAGATACTCTTTGGGCCACGCAAACTGCTCCGAGCTTAAGGAGCGGGGGGGGCGATTGTCGGAATTCGGTAGACGCGCACGCCTTGCGATTTTTCTCTACTCCGGGCACAATTTGGTCCGAGTTTCCGAGAGTATATGTAGCTTTTCGAAAACGATGCTTCCTTCGAGCGCGGATAAAGTTTGAAAATTAGAGCCTTGCAATTCGTCGATTGTTTTGAGAGGAAAATAATCTGGTTTTTATCCATTTTGCAGGCGACAAGTACGATCCTATATTACTGGACAATGCTTACAAGGTCCACATGAAATTGACTATAAGATCAGTAGGGCCAGGAGACTTCGGGACGTATAAATGCATTTCCAAGAATTCCCTCGGCAGCACCGATGGCAGCATTAAGCTTTATCGTAAGTATCTTGTTCTACATTTTCGAAACGTTTACATTTCGCACGGGAAATTCGAAACTGAATTTATTTTATTAAAACGTCTCAGTTGCGCATAATACTTTTTGGGAAAAAGTTCCGTTTCCGAGATCTTCAAGTTGTAATTAAATTTATAATTAAATAGCCGTATGCAAACTGCTTTTAGAAAATGAACATTTTAAACGTGTAATATATGTTTAACGTTTGTTTGATAAATTAATTTCATAATTACCACAATTGTATCACACGACGTTTAACTTAAACGTCAACTATACAAAATAAATTTACAAAATAAATTTTGCTTTGATAAACGGCAAACATATTCATCTATTAATTATTACAGACCTCGTAAACTGTCTAACAAAAGTGAAGAACGATAAAAGCCGCGAACGAAAGTGAAATCGAAACCGAAAGTAGCACCTCGCGCAAGTTTTCTTATCCTTTCAGTTCCTTGTAAATTTGAGGTATCTCCCCTTGGCCCCCCCAGATAAAAAGAATGATCAATCACTCCGTCATGATCGAAGCTTCGCCCTTTCTCTCTCTCTCTCTCTTTCACCGAGTCGGCGTATTTCGCCGTTTGAATGAAAAAGGCGTGACTCTCGTTCGCGAAGCGATAAGAGGCGGACGTTTCTCTCCTCGTCGGATATAATAAGAACTTTTCAGACGGTTACTGATGGACTGCGCTCTCACCTCTCGTTTCAGACATCCCCACGCCGACGACGCAGCCGACGACAACGACGACGACGACCACGCCGATTCC